>JAHWFP010188233.1:0-22827 GCA_023313725.1 Lithobius niger
CCGGTCTTCCACAGCATTAACTCAACTGCCAAGACAGCGGAAGGGGATTTGCCTTGTTCTCCGTGCTGCGCTAAAGCCATGGGAGTTGCTTTAGGCTTTCAGATGCTTCCTTAGCCTCCTCACCTTTTTCAGCCTACAAATATTTGCACATCTGCAACCACTTTTGGCCCAGTGAGACGTCCGGCTGTTCCACCTTCCTCACTGTATGGTAGCATGGCCATTCCTCTCGCTCATGAATCACTATAAACTTTCTTAAAAAAAAAAAAAACAGCAACAACATAAACTTCTGTGCCTCTATCAGCAATTTTACATCCTTCGTCCGCCTCCGCAGGCAGTTTTTTCTGTTTTTCCTCCGTCTCCTCTAATGCAAGGAAGAAAACACTGATGCGTGGACAACCATGATATACCTAATTCTCCATCTCAATCATCAGTTACTTCAGCCTGCTTCCATCCATCTAAAAGTGCTTGCGCCGTAAGCCAAGCGTTGCTTCCGGGGTCTTAACCTGCAGCCTGACCTTCCGTCTCGTCAAGAAAACCAACGGTCCGCTTCCTTCAAATCTTTCCACAAGGTAAGCTGTTTTCAACATTTTTGCTCGATTCCTTGCTTTGTACCCCTTAAGATACGGACCGCTGCATGCGGTAGGATTAATAACCTAATTCAGCAAACCGCACTCCCCAATCTCACCCAGGCAGTCAGTATGCCCACTAAGGTCCTACCACGCTCGGCTCTGCCATCAAGGTGAAAGTGATTGGGATGGCAGGTGTGTCTTTATCAGGAAAGTTTCTTTCCTGGGGACGCCGGCTCGTGCTGCGGGAGAACTCTGAACCTAGCCCTCCACCGTGTGACGAAGTCTGCTATTAAAACAGGTAATGGATACTATCGTCAGCTATAAAAAGACTAAACTTGCAGGGCCCGAACCTGCTTTGTTTTTATTGCCTAACCAAAAATATACATTACCTTAACTCCCGCCCAAGCCTCCCCTCCATGAGCTAGGTTCTGGATGGTGGAGAAATGATGCCAACGGAAGGCTGCGCCGGAGCTTACATAAGCCGACCCAGACCCGCGCATGCACAGTATCGTACGAGCCCGGCAGCGAAGACAACTTTCAAGGTTCTAGGGGAAAATAAGCTCAAAAGGGGGGAACTACTATTAAAACAGGTAATGTATATTTTCGGTTAGGCAATAAAAACTAAAATTAAGCAAGTTCGGGCCCTGCAATTTTATTCTTTATGGCTGGTAGTTGTCTGGGCAAGAAGAGACCAACCCAACTGTCTCTGAAGGCATGAATGAAGCCCTGCAAAGGTACCTTTGCAATATGTGAAGTTTGAGATTACAGGTATCTTCTGTGCTTTTAGCTCGGGGGTTGCCTCCACCCACCTCCTATTGAACCAAAGGGAAGTATGGAAGTGAAAATGCAATTTTAAAGATGAAATTAGTTTACAGTTATCCTACAATACTTACATTGAATATTAACCCACCAACCGTCCCCACTCCAGCCGAACTGGTATGTTCGTTATGGAAGACAGATTGCAATGCCTGCTGGAATATGGGCAGGGATGCCACATGCTGGGAGCTACGGAAGATTCTTAAGATTCTAAGCTAGCAATGCCACTGGCTAAATATTGTTGCAAAACTAATCTTCTACCTACAGTCAGATAACCTCTTTAGCTTCCAAATTCTGTAAAAACTTAATTTCTTGCTTCTGCCTCAGCAAATTCATCGATCCGATCGTCAACATCCATTTTTGTTTTGCACCCCTACCTTCAATGCTTTGGAGAGACTGACAAGTATGTTACACAGCCGTAACTTTTCCTGCTAATCGATTCAACAAAAAATGATGCATGGTACCTAGCAATGCTGCCCCCCCCCCCCATCACTGCTGCTGCGGAGCTCACGCCTCACAACTGCATTTAGCCATTAAGTAAAGGGTTAATATTTTAGGATTGTGAAAACTAATTTTATCTTTAAAATTGCATTTTCCATACAGTCTCATACTGCATGTAAGTGTTACTACATCAGACTCTATCTGCTGTTTATGTCGTAATGATCCCTCTAGTAAAGAACAGCTCCATAACAAAAATCTTTTCATTGCCATCAAAGTCTATTCACATGTTGGCATTGCCATGCTGGAAACACAGATCACCGAAGTTAAGCAGCTTTGGGCCCGACTGATACTTGGGTGGGAGACTGCTTGGGAATCTGGGTGCTGCAGACATGGGGCGTTAGGGCTTCATCGGGCAGATACCCAGGAGTAGTTAACGCTCGCTAAAATACCTTTGAACCCTTCATATATTGGTAAGGAACAGATGTATGAACATCCAGGATAGGTACTCATTGTGTATCATCAGATAAGAATGATGAACCCAAACTACCATTGAAAGTAAAGGTAATGCAATCTCATATTAATTTAACGTCTTCTTATAGCAGGTTAACACCAGACAATCATGAAATTTATCTGTAAATATTTTACATGGAAAAGGAATTTCTAGTCCTTCCCTCACAGTAAGAAAGGCTCTTCAAAGAAAAATTTTGAACCACCACTCCTATGCCAACATCTGGGTTTAAAATGGAAGTGCATGCTTACCCGCTAGGAAAATGGAAATAGTCGAAGTCACAGAATATTGTCAAATAGAAAGGTTTAACATTCATTTTGCTTTTTTTTTTTAATGCAGGGGTAAAGTTTTTCCACCGGCAGAGAGAATTTTGCCTTTTCAAAGTAAATATAGAAGTTTGTTATGGTTAGGGGTTTTGATAGACAGTTACTGGTTAGACACAAAATTGCCTGTTTAGTTTTGAAAGTACTAATATTATTTTCATTCCTCTGTAAAGTTTCATTTTACTTGCAGACATTTTATCCGCTTTCCTAGTTAACATTCACATCGTTTGTTGGAGCTTGGTCCAGTTAGCCTGGTGTAGCCACTGCTGGAAATGCTGCTTTCAGTACATTTCTTTTCTGTAAAGAACTTGTGCAAGTACTGTGCTGTGCTGCACCGTGATAGCTGTGCTATCTTGGGAGCTGCTGCGAGCCTTGAATAAAATCCATAAATAACTGAAACTGACTTTACATTCGTATAGTGATATCCATTTAGTCTAAAACTGCTGCGCATCTCTATATTTCTGATTGGATAGATGCTGAACTGAGGTCTGAACTTCACACAATTGCTAGACTTTCTACTAGTTCAGACATAAACTAACGGATTTGAATGAGCATTAGCTACTGGAATCGTTCTCCAGTGACACATGCATTGACTGAGCCTACCTAGTTATGGGTATGTTTGCATTCACTGTCTGTTCAATGCAAAATTCCTGACAAAACAAAATCCTGCTCCTTCCAAACTTACCCTATGATCAGCCTGCATGCATGGAAGCGCTCATATTGTCAGCAAGCAATGTTAAGGGCAATGTTGTGGGGAGGACGGGTGGCTAATTGGGTAGGTATTCTAGGGAGAAATAGATATTTACCCAATCAGGGGGGAGAATGGGTGTTTTGATCCCAGATTGCCTACTCAATTAAATGTTGGGGAACAACCCAACAAGGATGGTGAGTTGTTGCCATTCTCTCCCCCTGGCTTAGTTGGTAGGAATCGAACCTTCTGATGGACTATAAGGAATCTGAAGAACGTTGGTCATGGTTTGGGACTTGAGTAAACTTGGCTCCAGTCTGGCTCAACTTGGCCACAATTGTTGACTTTGGAGTATTCTGGCTTGGTCACGGCTTGGGACATTAACAGCTTGACCCCCGTTTGACCCTACTTGGTCACAAAATGTAACTTAAAAGAGTATTACTCCTTGGTCGCACTAGGCCCTATTTGGTTACGGTTTGGGAATTAACCAACTTGGTCTCATGTATGTTAGAATGCCACATATTATTCTAATCGTCATAAAAAGAACACCAAAAAGTTCGCTTAAATTCACTTCAAGGACACCTACTTTGTCCTGCAAATTTTCGACATCCCTCAGATGTCTTCTTGAGGATGTTCGAACTTTGAACTACAGTAAAGTTAGTTTATAACGCATTTTAAGGGGGGTTAGTATTTTACTTCGTTATAACGAAATTCGTTAAAAACATAACGAATTTCTGAAATTCTCAAAAAAAAATTCGTTATAGAAGAAAATAGGCCTAAGACTTAACCTTTTAAGCGTATGAACGTATATATACTTCCCAAACGCAGTAACGACGTTATACGAGTCAAAGCTTTGAAGGGAAACTGCAGGTCGAAACCTGATATTCACTATCTGACATGTTGTGCATCGATTTATGTAAAAAAAAACCATTGTACCGATGTCTATAATTTTATAAAAAACACTTTAGTTGAGTGTAGACTCACTAAAAATTGCAAAAATGTCGTTCATTCTTTTTTTTTTAAGTTAGAAAGCAGAAAATTGGTTATTTTTGATCAGCGGTAGCAGCTGAACAATTTAACTGGGCGCCGCCATCTTGGCTTCGTTGGAAGGCTAGAATTTCCCTCTATCCAGGCCTCTCAACATATTTTTTCGATGGCCATTTGGCATTAGCCAATTAGGCGTATTGTAGTAGGTCGCTTCTGGCTGTTTCAAGCTAACTTTCCAAAGCAATTGAAGATCGCGTTCCTCATTGGCCGGTTGGCACCATGTGATCGATTTGGCACGCTCTCATTGACTGATGCGCGATTTCAACATGGACGCCGCCGTTCGCTTCAGATTTCACGTGAGCGGTTGTGTTTTAGTTCATCGTTGCAAATCACAAGAAAGATGTTTTACAGCATTAAAAAATTAAATCAGCAGCCACGATGCACAACTAAAATGGAAAAGGAGCCTATAAACCTTCACACTATTGCTTATCAGGTGGGAACAACGATTTTTAGCCTAACAAACGCCGACTTTCGGACGCGTTTTGTCAACATGGAGATTTCAATTTAGCCTAGTTCATGATCGCCCGTAATTAAAACAAAAAAATGGTTCTCCGAAACTATTAAAGCCATTTATTTGATTTTTTCTGTGCACCATAATGAATATCTGTTTCGTGCATGTGCACAAGACCATTCTGATTCCGGGAAAAAAGAGATTTCGTTATAAAAGAATTAAAATTCCTAATTTGATCTACAATTTTGTTCGTTGGACATTATTTTCGTTATATAAAATTCGTTATAAGCGAATCCAAAATGCATTGACAGAGTAGACATCCAGCCAATATTGTGATTTTACTTCGTTCCAAGTAAAATTCGTTAAAAACGGCTTCGTTGTACATGAACTTTACTGTAAATCTTTCTTTTTGACCACTTTAGCATTTGGCCGCCCTCGTAGCCTCCTGTATTGATCAGCCTGCACGCAATTCCCACCACTATCAAGTTGCCATAGTGGGAATCGTGTGCAAGCTGATCAATACAGGAGGCTACGACGTCGGCCAAATTCAAATGCCAAAGTGGTCAAACGAGTTCAAATGCACAAGTGGTCAGAAAGAAAGATGTAGTTCAAATTCTTAACATTCTCGAGGTCTGAAGAAGGCATCTGAGGGATGTCGAAAATTTGCAGGACAAAGTAGGTGTTCTTGAAGTGAATTTAAGCGAATTTTTTGGTGTTCTTTTTATGACGATTCAAAGTTTTCACTGTATTGACCATAGATATTTATTCTACTTTAAAATGAGGATCCTAACTGCAGCAAAGGAAATTCTGAATTTGTGGACCCCTACCGAATGTACTACACCAAAGAAAAAGTAAGAATTTAGAATTAAAAAAAACTTGATAGGACCCACTATTTCAGCAGCAGTGAGCCAACTCCAGATTGGGGTCAGCGAGGGCAGGGGAAATGGTTCCCCGAAAAGTGGGTGGGGGGGCAAAGAAAATGAACTTTTTTTTTATTGAAATATGATGCACTTTAGTAGGGGTCCGACGAAACCACCTTGGGGTCTGGGGGAGCGCTGTAAGCTCTCCAGCGGGTTCCAGGGCAGAGCCCCGGAAGCCGACGTATTTTACATTATTTGAGGGCCTATTTTCGGCTTCCCGAGACACGTTTGCACCACATTGTTAAGCAAATGTTGGAGGTTTTCGTAAAAATTTTTTAGCAAGATAGGTCGTAAAAACCTAATTGTGACCAAAATTCTACTTTTTAAATATTTTATTTAAAAATTAAATTAACTGGTGAATTTAAATTAAAAAAAATTATTAATTTAACGTTAACAAACACTGAATAATTTAGGTTTGAAAAGTATTGTTGCTTACTTTTCAAATGGCGGAAGATTCAGATGACGTTCCTGCATTAACTGAGAATTAGTTTTAAATCACGGTGGCAATGGGCTAAGAGGAAAAGAGCTACTAGCAAATTAAACCGCCAACTATTCTTCAATTTTAATTCTTTGCTCGGTTTTTATGGAATTAATTATTATCAGACTTCAACTGGCGAAAACTTGGAAGGAAGGCTTAACAAGTTTTTTTCTGTACAAATTTAGCTGACGTTTCAGCTATAACTATAGCAAGAATACACTGTCGGACCTCAAAGGTATATGGCCATTTGTGAACAGATTGAATTTTTTTTAGTTCTTATTGGTTAGATGCTGAAGTTGTGTTTGCGTCCTCTTGGTAGCGAGGCCGGGACACTTGAGCACTGGGCTGCTATTGCTCCGTTTGTTTGGGGTGTGTTGGCGAACCATGCTCAATTGTATAAGACTACAGAAAAGAAAACTTTGCATGAAATGACTACAGGAACATAAATTCAGCAAAGTCAATGCTTATTCCTTCGCTAAAAAATGGCACATTTCTGAACATTTTGAAAGACGGAGTTCGGATAATCAGGGTTTGAATAATCAAGGTTCTACTGTATTCAGGGTTGGAAAAAAATCATGACTTTTTGCTAAAAACCCAAATAATCGATTTTTTTTGATTTAATCTTTTTTTCTTCTAAAACTTGAGTAAACATTATTTAAATGTTGTGGGACACCGCATACACAAAAATAACTTGAAAATTATTTTAGTAGTACACTGTAGTAGGCTACAATTGCATATTCAAAAGGCTTCAACAGTAATTATCGCAACTTAGTAGGCTGTGTTTCATACTCAAGATAAATTTAACAGTAATTACAAGAAATTAGTAGTAGTCTAGTCGGCTTTCTATCGTAGGCAAAGTAGCTGCTACAATACGTAACTAGCCTAAATGACAACTTACTATGCTATAGTTTCATGCTCAACGTAGCTTCAATTATTGGAACTTGGTTTGCTTTCCTACTCAAAATATCTTCAATTTTTAATGAATAATTGGGTCTTGTCATTTGCTAATTGTTATTAGTCAAAGACACTTTTGCTTCGTTCCCTGTAACGTTTTTGATTCATAGATTTAAACATAAACACTAAATTGGCAGCTTTGCCTAAACGATTTGGAAGTTTGCACTGCACCAGTCAAAACTATGAAAATACCCTTTCCATGTGCAGTGGATGTAGTTGCAGTGTGCAACTATTCTGCTACATCGATCACCTGATCCACTTTGTCCCACTGTGAAGTCCACCATTCGAGTGGCTAGACCGAACTGAAAACGTTTTGGATGAACATACATTGAGAGAATGGTTTGGGTTTACCGTATATTTAATGAGCATGGAACTATATTTGGATAATTTTCATAGCCCAATTAATCGGTCCCAGAGTCGTACCCCTCTTCCGTAAGTCTTTACCCATAACAAATGGAGTCATAACCTTAACCAAACAGTGAGCTAGTGTTAGAGCTTGCTGGAAACGTTTTTGCTTATTTATCTTATTTTGCATATTTAACAATGTTTTTGCATATTTCTTGTAGTTTTGCATTAATTTCATATTTAATTTTACAATGATTTAAATCAATGATTTTTGTTGATGATTTAATCAATGATTAAATCATTGCAACCCTAACTGTATTAATTTCACAGTATGAACGGTGTCGGTAACGATCTTTTTCAACAATGCATTTTGTTGTAGAATGAGAGCTGTAATTTTGAATATTCACTACTACTGCAAAATTTTACAATTTTCGTACTTCGTACACGAGTCGATGACACCGGCGAATACAACGGTGATTTTCGAACATGGCAGAAGGAACAAAAAATACTATTTATCACAAAAGGAGAACACTCTTCAAAGTTCTGCTTGAATTTTTGGTTTCGAATTTTAAAAAGCAAGGAGCACCTGTGATGAACATTGTTGGTGTGATGTACAACAATATTGACAGACTAGTTCTCCCCGACTGGCCTCCCAACTTCAACCAGAGTGGAGTGTCCAGATGCAGCGACCTATAAAGATGAGTGGTGGTTTGTCTCAGGCACGTAGTTTAAAATACAATTGCATATTCAAAAGACTTCAACAGTAATTATAGCAACTTAGTAGGCTGTGTTTCATACTCAAGATAAATTTAACAGTAATTACAAGAATTTAGTAGTAGTCTAGTCGGCTTTCTATCGTACGCCAAGTAGCTGCTACAATACGTAACTAGCCTTCCTTTACATCGGCTGCATGATGTAAAGGAAGGAAGTTTGTGTGGTTTATTTTTAGCCGAGTTCTGATAATGGTGGTCGGCTAAACCACCGAAAAGTTAAGTAGAACTTTTAAGATTTTACTCCTTTTGTGGTAATGTGTATTTTTTCCCTTTTGGTGTCGTACACAAGTGTCGTTAAAATTTTATTATTATTTTTTTTTGTGTGCGTGGCATCTTTGGTATGGGAACTTCAGATGGTACCACATTTTTTTTGTAAGAGTTAAGCTTTAACAGAAAGCATTATATAATAATGGCAAGCACTACCGTTTCGGTCTTATAGATGTCTTTAATACTAGCAATCACTTACAAGCTGCAATTCAGTTAGCAAATGCATCGCTTCCATATAAAATATTTTAATACATAAAGAAATAACAGCATTGCTGTAATGACTATTTTTCAATGGTGTTAGGACCAGCACAAATGCAAGTGATACAAACATTCGTGAGCAAATGCATTTTAGTACGATTCCAATAGGTGTTTGCTATGCCAAAGGAATTTCTAAACCAATACCTTCTAAACCGCTCTAAAACAAAACTGTCTATTATGTTCCTACAAAATGCAAGTTGTGCCATGTACCACCACTATGCCAGCACAAAACTGGGTATAACCTGGTCGTCGACCGAGAGAGAGGCACGCTAGCACTTTGGAGTAAGAATTCACAATTCTTGGGGATATTGTCGAAACAAACCGTTTGTATTAATTCATAACGGAACCCAAGGACAACACAAACCCAATTTTCGACACAGGTCTTTCTTTCGGCACCACCTGCATGTGAGAGGAAGGTCGAAAGTAGAAAGACGCGCACAAAACCGTGCGTTGGATTTAGCGCCAATATCAAAAATTCACCTAACCATGGATTTGGGCACCATGCTGTCTTCTTGCGATTCCCATAATGTGCTCCTCGATTCTTCCATCGTAACCTAAGTGCCCAGGCCAATTATAGTAACCTGCTGATTACTTCATTGATGTGAGCATTTTGCCAACTCAGCGAAACATCATCCAGGTGAGCATCAAAGTCCACTAAATCTCGATAACATTTCGACTGCATCAACGTGGCCGCTGCTCCCAGGGTTTTCCCATCTTGCTCCAAGTGCACACTGTAAATGAACATAAGCACTTCTTGACATTAAAAACTTCATATTTTATATGTTGATATAGTATATACAGTACTCAACTTGCACAGAAAACTCTCAGAAATTGTTTTTTTAGCCTCCCTTCCCACCCCAGTTTTGTTGACTGAACACAATTAATCGTTTAACTAGTGTTGGATGGTGCCAAAAATGCAAAGGATACATGAAAAAAGCCACTAAAATTATAATAATCGTTCAGTTAGTCCTTCTGTTGTAGGGCTCAAAGCAGTGAACTATCAGTTAAAGATCAACAATGGTAAAGTTGGATTTCTAAACATTGCACAGAAGTGGACCAAATTTGCATTTCTACTTGGATAGCATGTTAACTACAAATTTGCTTAAATATATCGTGAAACATGCATTAACAGGGGACAAAAAAATCAATAATTTTTTTTCAATTAAAACTGTATCAACAAGACAATTTTTTTCAATAAAACTTGTCATTATTAAAAATTGGGTGTTGGCACCACGGCACTACAATACCAGATATCGTCTCATTCATAAGTACCGGAGAAAACCGAGTACCGGCACACCGGCTTGAACATTTCTGGTATTCCCCCATCACTAAGTTTAACAGAAAATTGCTGAAACGTAAGCTGAGTAGTCATGAAATGTTTTCACCATTCATCCAAGGGACAAAACCAATGTCATTCCCTCAACTTGTATTGAAAATGTTGTATGTGGTGGTTCCAAAATGCGAGGATTATCTATGATCTATGACTAACTAGGGGTGGATCGGTTTAATTTTTTTGGTTCAGGTTTTGGTTTTCATGCCCACAAAACCTGCGGTTTCAAGTATCGGTTTTTGCCACCTCCACCCCAACCAGATATTTCTCGTTTTTTCCTTGTAACAGTAGTATTACTAGCTTCTAATTCGCTCCAGCTTTCACTTTCAGCCTCGTCATAGACCGTGGGTCTAGCTGTGATCAGCAGGTTACTTAGGTTACCATTTTCCTCGACTATTTTCTTTTTAAATGAGTAGGAGCTTTGCTGTGAATTATACGTAGAAAATTATAATTATTAAAAAAATTCAAAACAAGAAATCAATCTTTGATTTTTGAACATCGTACGAAAAACAGACTCAAATCCGAATCGGTTTCGGTTACCGACTCGTCCTTACGACCAACTTTAAAAAAAATCACCTTTAGAAGGTAATCACGACCGTGAATACACTGACGCTGTAAGTAAGAAAAGAGTTAAATTTCTCTTACTTCTCCACAGAAACTTAAGAATTTTAAACTTTGACTACTGATATTGTTTTTGGTAAGTGAATTTCTATGTTTAATAATGCCGCACAAGCAGAGAACTTTTTTTGCTTGTACAAGGCAGTATAAAAAAGTGTAAAGACATGTATAAAAAGGCATTCATAAACAATATAAATATAAAACTGTTACTTAGGCCATTAAAAAAAGAAAAGTTGGTTCTCAGGCCCCGCCCAGCCCGATTGTGAGGAGAAATAAAAGAAAAGACGTGGCAGAAATAGCAGTTACAGATCAAAAATGGTCCTTAGTGAGGCATGAAAATATAAAATTACAATTCTTGTTAGTAAATACGTTTGAGGAAGTGGAGTACATCATCCTATAAAGGCAGTGTTCTTTATTTTACCCCAAATAACAAATAATTTCCCAAATATAAGGAAACACAGGGTCGTAAAATAAATAACGGGGTTTTACCCCTAAAAGTTGTTTTTACTTATCTTAAAATACTTACCCGTATTTTATTTATGCTTTCCAAGTTTGGAAATGCTTTTCGTCCCAACATTTAATTTAAACGCACTCCAGGCCCTTGCAATGGCGCTCCCTGGGGCACATGACCGCCATTAGGTGGCGCCCCTTTCCCGCTACTCGTCACAGTTTGTCTCACTAATCCCTAAGGACGGTTCGACGCAGGTGACGGGAGGGTTTTTACAGGTAAGTATTTTATTTATGCTGACTTTGTCCAACTCCCTTAAGGGGTGGCATCGAACCCTGCGCATTGCAAGTCCTTCATACTACATTAAACTTCATAAAAGCTCAACCTCAGTGTGCTGTATACGTAACCTGCTTCTCAGTTCTGCCTCAATCCTCACCACTCGCCCGTTGCTACAACGGGTTGTCATCTGTGGTGCAAGCCGGCAGTCTCAAACACCTTTCAGGGAGTGATTCTACTGCTTGATTTCACTACTGACCATTCTTCCACCCACGGTGCACCCAACGAATGCCAGCGAAGCTGCCATCACTCGCCGCTCGCAAGTATCCAGGGCTTATCTGTCCCAGACACGGCCGAAAACTCGAACACCAAAGAGGCCCTTGAGACCTCCATGTAAACAAAACTCCACTGACAGGGACCATAACTTCCCCATCTAGCTAGGGAGAAAGTGCCTCTACTAAATAGGGGAAGGAGCCTCATCAGGGTTCAAAATCGTTACCCTGGAGCCCCGGGGCTGATGTGATGCCACTCGTGACCAGTCACATGCCCACCGGAACACTCCCTATCTTGTGCTAACGCCGTCAATCCACTCCGTCGTGCTGCCAGAGTTCCTAATTGCACTGAGAGGTGAGGGTCCACACACCCTTACCAGTCTACCCTTAGGTTACACACACCTCGGGTGTCCCATGCAACCTCTTCACCTGAAGATCTCTTATACCGGCCCTCGAGAATCTTACAAGCAGCCCAGTAACCGAACAAGAATTTCCCCAAAATTTGAAGAACTGTAACTACCATTAAAAAAAAAATAGTGTCTTGTATGTTTTCCACAACCGTGGCATACAGCCATGGCTTTCTAAAGAGGGTGGACCCATAACGATATCTTGGAGTGGGCGGCAGGTGATTTTTCTGTTTTGATGCAGTTTTATATTAATTTAATAAGTTTTTTTCCATTAATTTCGGCAATGTTTCCAAGTTTATTTACTTTGGAGGGATCCCGCAACCCCCTCGATCCGTTTCTTGGGTCCACTCTTGCCTTCGATATGCAGTCATGCTGATGCATAGGCTATAGGATCGGTAACCGGATGCTAGTATGCCCAATGCAGGCCATCTTTGTACTTTATAGCACTACCGAAAGATGGCATCGACTCACAGAAAGTACAACAACAAGTGCTATTACGCAGCCTTTTGATTAAATTTGAAGCGGTTTTAGTAGAGTTATGAACATAAATTTGGTGGAGTAATACGTAGTAAAGGTATACATCCTTCATTTACTAACTAGTTTTCCCCAATTCTTAAATTTCCCTACTGTAACCTGGTTACCTCAGATTCACGAACCCTGTCTTATACATGCGTAACACAAACAAGCATTTGGGAGTGGCCAGCTAACCCTACCTGTCAAATTTGACAAATTTTCACAACCCACTGTGAAATGACCCCTCCGTGTTAGCAATGGATTCTGAGGAGTGTCTACTTCGCCCCTATCCTGGGGGCAGGTAGGAGTCCAACACCGCCTGAAGGTACCTGAGCCGACCTAATGGTCGGTTACAATCCGCATCACGGACTTGACAAGTTGACACACCTCAGTAAGGGTTGCCGCGTCAAGCGCTTCCCAAAAATCATAATATGACGAAAAAGGCACGGTTGGGGCCAACGTCACAAGGAATACGCGACTGCTCCCAACAATGAACGCACACTGGTTCGCTGGGTCAAAATGTATCGACAAAACTTGAAACTAAGTGGCGAGCGCAAGAATTCGTTTCATAAAATTATTCGCCAAAAAGGAAAAAGGCCACTGGGCAATACACTGCTCACCAACTGGGAACCCACACCGGTCTGCTAATACCCAATAATTTTCAAGTCACCTAAGTTAACGGTGTACCACTCCCTGCACGCAACATTTCGCTTCGTGTATAAACATCCCCTTAGAGATAATATCTCGCTAGAAAATAGACTGCTCGCCAACACCGCAGTAGGCCAAGGTTTACATAAGAGCAACTAATAACTAACACGAGTGGTAAGGTACAAGTGCAATGATCGGCGTCTCAGAATTCATCGCTTATAGATCTTCCAAGAACTTCACACAACAATATAAATGACATGAAGGAGGTCCAGTAGCCACGAAGACCGACCTTCACAGAAATCAGTTACCACCACTTCACTACTCATGCCATCGTAGTGTCCACCGGCAATGTCACCAGGAATCAGCTATGTCAACGCACCCGACTGCAGTGTCATCCGCATGTGACCGCAAGTGTGAAGCCGGGTGGCCCGAACGCCTGCTCCCTCGGTCGGCTCTCGGGATGTAATCGACTGAACCAGCCAATATAATGGAGGTCAGTGGCTTTAGCGCCACGGGACTCTTGACTGACCTTGCCCAGATTTATTAATCGACTGGAAAGGTAGCCGTGATATGACATTGACTTGCTAAACACAGCTCCTACTCCAAAGTGCCAGATCCAATTCAGTGGGTAGATAGAGAGCAGCCGCCATCTCTCCATCACTGTCACAATGCGATTCGAGAGTAGCCTACTGCGCGTCAAATAGCCCTCGAATACTGTTACATTTTCCCCAAAATCAAAACGCCTAATCATTAACCCCATCCTGCAAATCTGAGGCACAAACACGCAATGCTAACTTATGTCAGTTGCCAATCATAACTGTACCCCAGACATCCATCAGCTGACACAGACTGCATTACAGCCACCGAGAGGAATTTTACAATAAAATCATGCTATGACCAGGAGACCGTAATTTTAAATCTACGACCAAAGTCTTTATGGCCTAAACTTCCTATAGTAAAAGTGATAAAGCGAGTTTCCGGTTGATCACAACAAGTACAAGAACCTCCGTCAACATTCAGAATACAGGGAGACCACTCGGCCACTGGTTACCCATAGGGATCGACCGATACAGAAAAATACCGATCCGATCCGATACCGATTTTCCCCTTACACGCCGATCCGATACAGATCCGATACACCGATACAGATATACCGATACCGATTTAAAAAAAAAATTCAATGGGTCAGAAAGTCAAACGCATACTTCATCATTATGAAACAGGTGTGCAAGAAAATTATATTTTTAATTTTTTTTTCTCAGTGGTGGCAGATCCGCAAGTGTACCTTCGACTGTAAAAAAAAAAACCCAGAGTATACTGCAGATAGGCCTAATCCCAAGAAGCCCTGCCCTGATTCTGGCAATGCACACACGTTGAATTCACTAAGCTGCTGTGCAGATGACGTCATGGGATACAAGCGATGCTATGCAGGAAAGATTTCTCACAAGCTAGGTGGAGTAGCCAGCGTGCACGGAAGTTGATCGTATAGGCTAAAATATCGGTAAATAAACACCGATACAGATCCGATACCGATACACAAAAAATACCGATAATATCTGTAAATACCGATACCGATATTAATATCGGTCTATCCCTAGGTACCCATACGAGGTTCGCCAACATTTTATCTAGAAAACTAATTAAAACAGAGTGGCGAGTGCCATAATAATTGTCTCTAAAGACAATTCAGGGACCATAATAAAGTGATTCAAATCGGAAATTTTTAAATAATTATTCATCCCCAATCACTTACCTCGCTAAAATTTCAATCATCATGAAAAAGGAAACAGGAAAATATGTGGCGAGTGCAATAATAAGATCTTTTTAAGACTTATAAAGATAAGAATACAACGACCAAAATGTGGCAATGTTACACAATACCTCAATCGCCAATTAAATTCTTCTTAGGAGAGTTTATTCCACCTTACTACGAACCTAAAATCCTATCGATCCAATCGCCAAAATATACTACTTAATGTAGGCTTATCTGCCTTCGAAGAGCAGTGGACGCCATCAACGTAGACGGTCAAGGCTACTTACCAAAGCAACCTTAGCCCAAGTTACAAGCAAACATCACGCTTTGGCTAAACGTCTATCGATTACCTAAAATAAATGGATAGGCTAATCGAAAAATCGGTTGGTCGCAATAAATCCAGTAAGGATGTCCACAGTCTATTGGTTGGCCTTCGGATAAGGCCACATCGATTAAGGACGACTGACCTAAAGGAGCCCAAGAAATCACCACCGTGCGACTAACACCCACGTGTGCCAGCGGTCTGGGACCGTGACACTGATGTGCCCCAGTGGTCCGTGACTGCTGCCTATGCCACCACGCCAAAAGCTCGGTAAGCAATCGACTACACCGGCCCGATTTACTGGCAGTTTATTTGTCCTGTGCTATAATAATAGACGTTTTCAAAAACGGGGACTTCCATTAATGAACATCGTTAGCGCAACGTACAACGAAATTGACAGACTGGTTCGCCCCCACTTGGCCTCCAAACTCAACCAACAATGGAGTGTCTACATGCAATGACCTATAAAGATCAGTGGTGACCTTGCTCAAGCGCATGGTTCAAAATGAACGCCTTCGCTACATGATGTAAAGGAAGTTGTGTTGTTTTTGTGAGCAGACTTCTGATGAAGGTGGGCGGCTAAACCGAAAATTTAAGCAGAACTTTGAAGATTGTTCTCCGTTTGTGGTAATGTGTGCCTTTTGTAATAATAATGTTTAACCGTAGTGTGGTAGGGATCGAGAAGGGTAAACCACTTACTCTAGTCCCAGTCGGGATAAATTTAAAATCAATATTGGCCTAAGTGAGACTGTAATGCGACAAATTCAGGTCTCTTTCAAGAAATTTCTGAGGTGGATCTTGTCCAACTCAATTCAAAAGCGTTCGGCGGAATGCTCAGGTAGAGAATTCCAGGCTGGAACAACTCTCACCGAAAAGAACCACCTCCTACATTACAGCCGTCCTGCTGGAACCATCAATTTTTGTGAGTGACCCCTGGTGGCCATACAAGGGTAGGGGTAAAAAAAAAAAGAGTAAATCCTCTAGCAAAGAACCTTGAACAATCTTATAGGTCAATAGCAGATCGGCATACAGTCTATGTAATACTAGGTATTATCGCCCGACACGTGATAATCGCATGTCATATCAAAGGTTACGCAGGCCAGGTAAATTTTTCGTAAATTTACATTGGACACACTCGACTCTGCCGATGTCTGCAAATATTCGACCATGTCGATGTCTCCTGGGCCTGCGTACTCTAGCAGAAGCCTCACAAACACATTGAAAGCCAACACTTTTATTCTGATATTACCGGAGGTGAAACAACGGTTCACAATGGCTAGTCGCCAAAAACCTTTGGCAACGATTAAATTGCAGTGCACAATGGCTTAAGATTTGAGGTTAAGTAGATCCCAAGTCATGTATTTCGTTTGCATCAGGTAGCAGTTGGTCTTTTAAACAATACTAGAGGGTTTGGTTTAGATGACCGACATGAAAGGTTTGGCATTTCTGAATTGAAAGTGGTAGTTGCCAGTCTTCACTCCACTCTGAAACATAGTCAATCGCATTACTCAGTGCTAAAATAATCAGTTTCAGTGTCAATAATAGGTGCACCCAACTTCAGATCATCAGCAAATTTCAACTGGTGGGCATTCAAGGGATTACAGTAAAGGTCGTTTAGATAAATAACAAACAAGAGAGGCCCCAACACCAACTCCTGAGGGACTCCACTAATGACGATAGAGGAGTAGAAAAAGACTCGACGACGAGTACTAGCTGTCATCTACCGCCGAGAAAAGAGGAAATCCATTTTAAAAGCGCACCACCAAAACCCAGTCGTTCAAGTTTACATAGCAGTTTCGAATGAACTAACGATTCGAAAGCTTTACAGAAGGCAAAATAAACAACATTTGTGGGTATTGTTGTGTCCAAAGCGCAAGTCCATATCCAAAAGCAGGCAAGTTGATGACCTACCAGGCAAGAAATCAAACTGGTTGCCTTTGATTTGGTTATTGACATGCATAAATGTTAGCATAACTGATTTCACGATGGATTCGTGAATTCTGATTTCACGATGAATCGGATCGCCATCAAAGCGATAGGCCGGTAGATTAATGGATTTGATGTCACCCTTCTTAAAGATTCGTATTACATATGCGGTATTCAGACAGATGGAAATTTGCCTGACTCAAGGTATAGGGTGAACATAAAAGCTAGGCGCAAAGCAATTCCTTGGCTAACTTGTTTGTAGAAATGAGCTGAGTGGCCATCTGGTCTAACGGCATGGCTAGGCTTTAAGCCTTTTAAAGTATTCCGAACCAGACAGACCGGAAATGGAACATGGGTGCAGTTCAAGTCCGGGTGGACAGCCCTTAAGTGGCCCAAACGAATAATTCCATTGTCTTATACTGCATTCGACACAAAAATATCGTTTAGTAGCTCCGCCGTAGTGGTGTTGCAGTAACGAAGTCAGGCCCGACCCAAATGGTGGCAACGTTCGTGAAGTACCAATTTTTACATCGACATAAATGAAAAAGGGGCAGAAATATTTTCTTCTTTGATCATGGCTGCTTCCTTTGAGCAAAGCCACCTGTCTACCAGGTCTGAAAAAACCTTTCAGCAAATGTTGTATTTATGAAAGTTTTTAACAGAGATGGCGCAACTTTGTAACGTCTCCACAAATGTAATTTTCTCCTGCCAGCTATGACAATATTCCGTGGTAATGAGACCCCTGAATTGGTTTTATGCCTTGGCTGCCGCCTTGAAAGATCAACCTCTTTATTCAGAATAAGTAAAAAAAAACACGACCAGGCTTGGTCAATGGTTTGACTACAGGCAAAAAGTTCCATCTTCCAGTCAATTTGCGCCAGTGATACATGCAGACTGTCAAAATTGATCATGCCCTTCGAAGGTTGTGACGAGCCACAGTACTCAATAGTACAGTTAATCCGAAAAAACCCCATGAAGTGAACGCTACTTGGACCTCAACAACGAAAATCAGACGATCATCCGGAGAAAAAATTACATCTAAAATCTTCTCACCTCTAGTAGGTTTAGTAACCTTGTTCTTCAAAAGTCCAATAATTATTAAAATTAAAAATAGCAATCAGAACTTAAAGAAAGCTAATCACTGTTTTCTTGTGCAAAAAGCCGCATACCGTTACCTCGAGCGGCTCCAGAGTTATAGATATTTCAGCAAAAGTTGCTGATACCGATTCGATACCACAAATATCAGCATCCGATCCAGCCTTAGTAATGCACCACCAACGTATTTCTATGTGCCTATCAATAGGTTGCTTCACGTAACTGGAGAGATTACGTTGCTAATTGTTTTCTGTTAGTTTACTTGCGCGTAGCAAAGCAAATTTTTTTTTTTTTTTTTACCAAAAGCAAATTTTCACTATCTTATTGGAGAGCTCATATTTTTTTTTTAATCCACTAAAACGATCATGGTGCCATTTTTTTCCCCATCTGGACATAGGATAGAAAGTAGGCCTAGCCAAACTTCTTAGGAATGGTATATTCATTTAGGTTTATTTCCTTGCTGATCGTAAGTATTCAGACTCAAATTTATTTAATCCAGTTAGCAACACCATCAGATCATTACAAAAATAAGTTTGCTTCCGGGTCATTTTTTGCAAGCTGTATTAAAGTTATTGTCCGGTGACAAGGCTTTTACCCAAACTGTTGCTCACCACTTAACAAGTGTACCTATCTACTGTAATTTAAATTTTACGTTAGCAAGTTCCTCTATCAGTTCGTAAAAATGACATAATCAACGTAAAAACATCTGCCAACCTTAGACCGGTTATAGCTAAAAAAAAAAAAAAGGAATCGATTTAATTTAAAAAATAATTTGCACAATGACTTTTTTAAACAACTTTTTTTTTGTCAAGTGGCGTAACACACTTATGTGCATTGCGCTACCACCTGGCTTGTAAAGGTGACTGGCGAGGGTATTGAAAAGCAATTTTTGTTTTGTAGCTAGTTACCTATTTACTACTTTGAAATTGCCATATTGCCGACACTTTTCCTACTTGTCTTCTTAGAGAAAATAATAAAAAAGTAATGTTCTAGACTTGCCTGTTTTTATCTTTGACTTTCCATTTGCCTTCGCTATTATGATAAAGTTGGAAGGCAACTTCAGTACACTCCATCGACAGTTTACGATTTTCAATCTGAAAAGGAAATAAAGTTTTCCCTTTTTACTGGCCTATATTAAAAGAAAAGTATTAAAATACGGCTATGTTGGGCAGTGGCTTGCACAGGAGGGGAAATTGCCCTTGCCCTTTTCAGAAAATGCCCTTTTTGGAGAAGATGTACTTTTTGTGCCGGCATTTGCTGGTGCGGCAGGCCCGAGAAAGACCCTAAGGGCCTAAAATAGGGCCAAGGAAGGCCTGAAAAGGCCAAAAAAGGTTAAGAAAGGGAAAAAAAGAGAGAGCAAAAAAAAGAAACAGAAACATGTAAACTAAAACTTACTGTGCCCTTTTACTAAAAGTTGCCCTTGGCCTCTTGCGTTAAAATTGTACCGATTTTTACTGTCAGCTGGAATTGTTTGTTCATCTGATGTTTCGGCATTGTGCCACTTCATATAAGTCCTTCGACCTGCATAATTTGGGTTGTAGTGTGGTCCAAACAAAATAAACTTCTGGACAATTGGCGATAACAGTAGCCATCAGTTGGTTTAATACTTGTGACTGTATAATGGGTTGAAGCAACTTGAAAGTGAACTTTTGTTGTATTGCTGAATTATTGGATTGCAGTCGTTTTTGTTGACTTGTTCATTATTCTTATTTCAATTTTGCTCCTGGAGAGCTAGAATCTGTTGAACTGTCAAGTCCATCATTTTGTTCTACAGTAAGGGCAGGGCTAGGAGAATTCCGTCATATTTTGCAATAGACCATTTATTAATGCGGCGGCAATAGTTTCTGTGGTCAGAAAAGGAAATATCCTGTAAATACGTTGTACGTTTAATCGTTTATCTCAAAAATAAATTTGTTCGGACAAAAAATGGATTCCCGTTTGCTTCAATCCTGTCCCACATGACTTCGCACAACATCTGTGACCATCAAGATTTAAACGGCCTGGGAAGGAATCAACATCACCACACGTCAATTTTGATTAAAGTAGACCATGTTGATAGTGTATGCAAATTATTTTTGACGTATAATGATTTCATAGGACAAGATCACTAGCAGTGCCGGAGCAAGGCGTTTGAGCGCCAGGGGCCATTGAGCGCCCGGGGCCATTGAGCGCCCCGGCGCTTTATCGCTATTACACATCAGATTGCAACCTCCACCTTCCCCTCCCACACGCCTCTTCCCACATCTCCCCAAAAATGAACCCATCATGGTGCCACAGAATTAATGCCAACACACTGAAAACACATGAATCTGACATGAAGGAGTGAGGTAGGTAGGCGTGAGAAAAGTATTTGTCTACATTTGAAGGATTACAATTGCATTTAGTTTATAATAGAATTGCCCGCTGATCTGACTGGCAAGAAAACTAAAAAGGACATGAATTGCACAAATATTTAATTTTGGCCCGGTATTGCGACTTGTTCTCAATAAAAATGTTAAAACATTAAAAAACATGGGAGCGGCCACAAATTGTGGACTTGACACACCCATCATATTGGATGATTTTCCAACATGGCAGCTGTGTGAAGTCCACAATTTGTGGCAGCTCCCCCTTCTTAGTGTTTTAACGTTTTTATTATGAAACAATCCCAAATACCGGGTTGAAAATTAAGTATTTGCGGCCCAATTCATGTTCTTGTGAGTTTTCTTGCCAGTTAGGGGGTACCTTTATCATAAAATATTGCTGCAGCTTACAAATTAACTTTTCAAGACCAGTTGTATTTAGCCTCGGCTTCGCAAAACTAGCATTTAGTAAAGTTCAACTTTTTTTCAGTCACTTTTGGAGGGGCCGGGCAGCATTTTCGGCGCCCGGGAAGGCCGCTCCCTTCAAACGGCATGCACACGTCATCCACATAATCCGCCCATGTAAGGCGATAGTCATTCTCGTCATGACGAACGCTTCGATCTCTTCCCCCAGCCTGTGGAGTGGATCGGCAAACATCATCCTTCTACGACCACTCAAGTCTCACTACATTCACGAAAAACATTTTAGGGCGTTCCGCCTGCAGCGTTTTCTTGCAATGCCCATAGAGAGCCCACCAAATTTCCCCAAGGAACAATCGACTCCCGGGCCGTGGTCGCGTTAGGCCTAACGTCGCCACCATTTTCTCTTGCCTTCTCAATGTTGCAATTTACCGTCTCCCCGTTGATTGATTTTGACCGTCTATTGTCGCTGTCAGCATGGTAATTAACTCGCACCATCTTAGGCTGCTTCTGTTTGTCTTCTTTGGGTATGGCTACGCCTGACTTCCTGTAATGTCGTAAGCCTTTTCGTAGCAACAAACCACCACGACTACTTCATGCCGCGGCAAAAGAAACAGTGGAGTAGCAGCGCGAGGAAGCAGGGAGCGATGCGACACGAAGTGACACAAAAATTAAAGGTAAATTTAATCCAAATGAGGAAGAATAAGGAGCCGAAAGCAAAGACATCCCATAAGTAACACAGTGAGGAGGATTATAAGAAGGAGAATTCACTTATATTGAAGAGTATCTTTTAAATTCGAAATTATGAGTGGTATGTGAAGAAAATTCCAATGTCTTCCAACTTTGATAACAAACTTTATGACATTTTTAAGGTACAACTTTCAAAAAATTGTGCTTGTGTGAAGAGCACAGCTTTTAAAATTTATTGTACGTTGTTTTATAACTGTCATAATGAATTCTTGATAAATAAGCTGTTATTTGTGTCTTTTCCTGTTTAAAAATCATTTTCCATTCTATTTACCCTACTACGCACAGGCTAACCCTATTCAACTTACCATCATTAAACAAGCTTCACTGCAATTTTCATATATTTTGTCAGCTATCCTGAAGGCAAAGAAGTCTGGGCTGAAATGAAAACAAATAGAATTAGAACTTTTGTATGACTGAATGTGAATACACTTAGGCCATGAAAATAAAATGTTTTGGTTTTCGGGCATTTTTTAAAAGCCCTAAAAGTCACCCGTTGAGCAGGATTTTTATTTCGGTTTGAAACTAAGTAACCTAGCATATCAAATTGGTTCTTTCTGTTTAAAAAATGTGGTAGTAAATTTCTAAAATGTTTCAAACTACAACTAAACCTAATGATTGCTGGACAATGTATGTGCAACAAAGCTAATTTCTCTCAAAAACCTTTATTAAGTAACCTTTTGCGGGACACTTTTTTTTTTATTTAGCCCCCCCCCCCCCAAAAAAAAAGTCACCAGGCAGGGATCGAGAATTGACATTTGTTTTTCACGGCCTTACTTTCAATGGTATCATGCCACTAACTTCTAATGGATGCTTTTTTTTTTCCGAGACTTTATGTCCAACTTGATTAACACTCATCTTCACCAAGTTAA
>JAHWFP010188233.1:30075-52409 GCA_023313725.1 Lithobius niger
GCCCCAGACAAAAAAAAAATACCGAAAAAAAATGTTCTTTGTATAATTCATGATAAATGGTAATAACAAGAAATAGCTGGCACCGACACCGTACCGATAATTTCTGAATTCACATAACACAGGGGGCCCCAGATTTTTTCTTGCAGCAGGGGCCCCCAAATGTTTTCTTGCAGGGGGCCCCAGATTTCTCAGCTACGGTACTGGTCTTCTCAGCTGGTACGGCTGTACAGAGAACTAAAAATTAGTAAGTAAAATTGGGGAAAAAAAATCATCAGATTTTTTGGGACAAAGAGAGGGATGATGAGACTGAGCTCAACAAGATCGATTCAACAAGCTTTGACGAGAAAAACACACACACGTCATCCCAGACAAATGCGAACCGCTACACCTAACCATCAGCCTGAACACCATAGCACCACAGAATTAGCCTGACTTAGATCAAAAAACATAAGCGAACCCACCCAGAGAATCCTCATACAAAAAAGTTTCGTCTGCTATACCGAAACATTATGAAAACCTCAAGTCCCAGTCGCAGTAGCAAAATATAGACCGAACACCGCAAGGCCTGAGGGACCGCACAGTAGCAGAGCCTTACTAAAACCACTGTAGAACAACAACACATAAGAAACACCAATACAACACACGGAGGTAGCAGTACAAAGGTCAACTCAACCCTGACCAACATCCAATCACCACAAGAATTACCAGGTGAGATAATAGCCTAACTTATCCCAATCATCAAATAGGTGTGTACAAAATAATTCCCTGTGGTGAACAATGCAAGTCTAGGAGGCCCGTCCAAGTGAGAATCCTCGAGCATGTGACAGCAACCAGATATCAACGATGGTATAGCCGTATAACAGAAGGAAACAACACAAATCGGTTGGGAGAACACTCCCACCCTTCTGACTTTATAAACTTTAATCTCTGCCTGTCAAACACACTGAGAGGGAGGAGTGCCATGAAGGACTATCCAACCACCTGCCTACCCACACATCCAACACCTAGTTCACCCAAATATGAAAAACCAGCTCAACTTCAAATGGAAACTCCAGCGACGAAACAAACCATGTGATTCTCCCGGCAACCCTTGCACCAGTCAGAACACGATTGCATGAAGCTCAAACTCACCTCTTCTTGGTAACTACTCGCATGTAAATCCTAAGCCAACTGACAACAATTGAATGCATGAAGACGAACAGCCTTGTTTGCACTGCGTAACAGTTGGTCGAAAATTTGCACTACAACTAACATTGTTGACGTTGAGGACTTTTGAATGGCATAACCACTCCTTCAAAATGTTTATCAAATTCACAGTAAATCTCTGTTTAGTTCTTTCGCATACCTCGGGGTGAAAGCTTTGAATTGAAGCCTTAGTGTCAGTGGTCAAAATCAAAATATTTGGATGTACAAGCAGGGTTGTTTGATTTAAATCACTGATTTAAATCACTTGAATTTAAAAATCATTGATTTAAATCATTTTGTCTATTATAGTACATTTATTCAATTTTTTGTATTGAAAAATACTTCACTGTATTGCAAAATGACTGCGATGTTGCTGGAGTGCGCAAGAGCAAAATCCTTCATAGGTTTATTTTCTATGTTGAGGTGTTAGCCTAAGCCTAACCATTCAGCAAGCATTAACAGACTCTAACAAACATTTTGTGTTTGTTTGTTTATCTAGTATCTTAACCTGTGCAAGGGATTTCCCAATGCGGAAACTAAAGTGAAACTGTGCCAGTAGCTAGGAAAGTCATTGTGGGCCTGGTTGACAAAAGAAAGTGGGTTAAGTCTGCAGCAAGCCGAAAAAAGACTCCCCTAGTTATGCTTAAATGCAAATATAGTAACCGAGCCAGAAGATAATGAAAACATAACTATCACCCAACTTTGGTTAACCAAGGTTTTGAAATAAATTTTGTATTTTAATGATTTTACCCTTCCAATTCAATGTTGTATACAAAATAACTTTTTTTTGAAAAATACAATTTTAATCAAAAAATTCGATTTAAATCAAAAAAATCTGATTTAAATCAAATAAATCCGATTTTTTTAAAAAAACCATGATTTTTTACAACCCTGTGTACAAGGGCATAACGCATTTTGCACTCAAGACAGCAAACAAAAGTTGAATTATTCATAAATTTTTAGCACCACGAGACGTGCAGTTTGCGGTATTTTAAACAGCTTGAAATAAGTTTTACCCTCTGGGTACTACTGTAGTTTCATCCAAATAACTTTAGCCACATTTTTTACCGTTTGATTTAATCGAAAAAAATCGGCATCATCAATGTTGTGTATGAACAGTATGATTTTAATGTTTGATTTAACCCTCAAGTGTAGGCTTTCAGCCGAATAGTGAAGTTAATTCAATTCAACGCAATATGGGAGTGTTTACGTTAAATGTAAAAGGTTTTTGTGCTTTCAACGTTGGATTTTCAAAGGACAAAACAGGAGGCTAGCCTACATTTTAGTTTACATTTTGATTTGCAATTTTTCTTTTGCACACCAGCAAGCCACCTTTGGATGCAAATTTGTACTTGGCTCAAAATTTGTGTAGGCCTATTCCTCACATACAAAACTTGTGCAGTTGGTCATAAAACTTAACGAACTTGCTTTATGAAGCTTTTCTTATTGGCAATCGGGCTTTCAATAGGTTACTTGTCCCACAATGTAGGCTACATTGCACAGGCTCATTCTTGCTTAAAGTTTAGATGGAAGCTTTTTTCCGCAATAAGGCTCAATTTCTTGAAAAACATGCAGTAGTCAAATATTTTCAGCAACAGCGGTCAAGTTGTGTGTGGCAGGACAGTAATTCCCTGGCTTAATACAGGAAAAAAGCATTTCAGCATCCTAGTTGGCATATTTTTTCAAAGAGGAAGATTTTTCTGTATAAAACGGACAGTCAAGTAAATTTAACAAGTTTTTTAGAAAGGACGTTTTTTCAACTCCTATACCTATCTTTAAAAATACAACAAAAATTAAACTGCTTACTGTAAGCCCCCAGTACACACATATAGCCTATACTACAAGTCTACAACAACGAGTAATGTAATTACCTGCGCCCCATGGTACACAAAGACATGCTACCATAACACGTGTTTTTGCATTGCAGCATTATCATAAAACTTCAGGCAGATAAATATTTTAAACTTTATGCCACGCTTTATAAAAAATTCCCCCTAGATCATAGAAATAGGAAAGCAATCACGCTATATTCAAAAGATCACAATCAACACAATCGTTATTCAACAAACATATCCTAGATTAGGGTAACAACATCTATCTTCATCAGGCTAATGGAAGTTCCAGATTTTGCCCCGATACATCATTGTTTACTTTCATTGTGATCAGTAAGGCTTAGTAGACCACTGATCTTTACTGTCTCACTGGGTGTCTCACTCATCTCGGTTTTTCCATCTAGTGTTCAGTTGTTTCGTGAGTGCAGGGTGGATTAAATGGTGTATTAGGAGGTAGGCTGGAGGTTGAATGTTCATCAACGGCACTCTTGCCTTTTCATAGTCTATGATTGTCAGTGATTTATAGCACAGAGAACACTTCATGGCAGTGATTTTACAGCACAGTTCTGGAATTTGGACTCCAGTTTTCGTGTCATTCCACTTGATTTGATGTTTTGTCACCTCTTTGTGCACAGCATGCCATATTTGGTGTTTTGGGATCTGGTTACTGCCACAGGCTCCAGAAATCTAATCAATTCCTCATATTGTTTTTCCTACGTACACTGCTGGGTATTCACCCCATGGAATTTGGTATATACTGCAGTCTGTCTTTGGGTCCAGTGCAAGCCGTTTTCTAGGCATTTTCTTGTTTGTCGTGTCGGTTTTTTCCCTCCTTGGTTCTTGGGTTTTGGTGGGTTTTGTATTGCTGCTTGCACTACATCCGTGATCCGTTTTAGTTTTCTGACCAGTATTTTTCTCAGGATCGAGTGCTCTTTCTCCTATCTTCCTGTTTTTTGTTCTCTGGGGAAATTTGACTCTGGTGCAGTGGTACTGTTTTAGATTTCTCGGGTTTTCGGCGTAGCTGTGGAGGTTTTGGTTTGTAAGAATATTTTGGAGTGGTTCGTGAAGGATTATAGCCTACTATAGGTTAGCCCTACTCTTGGTCGGTTTTTGACGATGCCAGTCTGTTTCGACGATGCAGGTCGGTTTTAGTTGTTTTGGCTTGCCTTTGTTTTTGCGTACGTGTGTCAGCGTATCCTAGATAACCCAGTTATAGGTATTTGACTTTGAACTATTTTTCTAGGTAGGTAAATTTAAGAAAACAGGCAAAAAAAAAAAAAAGCTCATTTTATTTTCAAGGATATTCCAGGACCAACAAGGAAAATCAAGGATTTCAAGGCCTTGAAATCACGTTGTTAATTTTCAAGTACTGTCAAGTAGTGTTTGAACCTTGAAAATGTAGTTGCGGTTCGAGCTACAGCCAAGCAGTAGTTTTTTTAATTTATTTTTGTATTTAAAACTTAATTTCTTTGAGCCTAGTGCAATACTGGATAGAATTTAGAGATCGACGAAATTGAGAAGCGCCGTTATGTAAGTTCAGAGGAAGACAGTCATAACTGAAATAAGACTGCACCGATACGAACTTTACCAATGATCCAATATCGAACAAGTTTTCAAAATTTTACCGATACCGAAATCCAAAAGTGTATCCCCAATTTTTCAAAAAAGGTGTAGTTTTCTGAAAGAGTCCAACAATTATTAAAATAATTTTTTGTAAAGAGTAACCCACAGGTAAAACATACCTAGGAAGATACTCAGCGATTTCCTCACCCAAAAGCCACGAACCGCATGTCGTTATCTTGAACGGTTCCAGAGTTATCGATATTTCTGCGAAAGTAGCTGATACCGCTAATATCGGCAGCCGATCCGATCCAGTGTCGGTATCGGTGCAGCCTTAGAAATAAGAAACAACATCGGAGAACACAGCGCATAACGCAATTTGTATTCTTGCGCTTGGATGGAGCGAAAACTTAAAGTTAACACACAAAAAACAGACAAGCTTTAGATTTAAAGGAAGGGGAGGGGGAAGGGGGGAACATCCAAAATATATGAATAAAATTCCCTCTCCCCCCAAAGCAAAAATTTGTAGGCCAACAACATTAATATCACAGAAGCCAATTTGCCTGTTAATAAAAGGGAGGGGGAGGGGTGCAGAATTTGAACGAGTTCAGCAGAAAAGATTCCCTTTTACCAAGAAATAAAAACAATATAATTCAACTAAAATAGCTTTGAAAGCTAATTAAACATCTGGATAACACGGTTTTCTGAACTCTGTTGTCTTTGTTGGGATCTGTCATTTCTGAACAGAAGCAGAGTTGGAAGTTCGTACTAGGCAAGGAAAACTATTATGGGGCAATCGACAGTTCTAGCATACTGATCAGACGTAAGCATTTATTAGTTGCTTACCTCGTTGTTATCTGCAGCCGGACGACGGACTTCGCTTGACCTTGCCGCATTGGTCTTTTTTTGAATCTGCCGCTGTTCTTCTCTCCGACCAAATTATCACGGTCAGGAAGGCCCCTTATGCACAAGGGCCTTTTTTCTTTAGCTCTTTCACTTGTGATGAAGGTAATCTTCGGCAATCGCCATGTTGACTGCTCTCAAGTCAACACGCGTCCTTCGTCGTCTGCTGTCAGTCAGCAACAGAAATGGCCGTTGGCCAAAACGGAAGTGCACCACGTAAACCTGGTGGCTTACTTCCAACAGTTCCCTACTCGTGGTTCACTTCTTGTTTGGTGAAGCCACGGCAAGGGAGTCTCTCCTTGCTTCATAACTGGTTTTCAGGGTCCCTGGCGAACTGTGGTTTCCCAGGTCCTCTTTTGATCAGTTTGTCCTCGAGACGACTGCACTCGCCTCGGTATGCTTTCTGTCGCTCTTGACGAGATTCACGCTTTTTCTGCTTGTTGGACTTCTTTGACAACGTCGCCTCTTTATTCTGCGCGAGTACCTTGAAGTCCTGGTCCAGAATCTTCTGCTCATCTGCCGAATCATTCCTCCATTGTTCCATCATGGCCTTAAGGTCCCTTCTGGTTCCTCTTTCAGTTTCTACTTCCACAACGTTCAGCAGGTTCAGCTGGGGTTGTGTTCTTGTCGTACTTCGGGTGCAGTGAGTACTGGCACCTTCGGCATTTCCCACTGCGCTCTCTGCTCCATCTCGCATAGCCGCTCGGAACTTCTCATATTCAGTCCTCGTCGACTCTTCTGTCGCTTGGACTGCAGGCGTTTATTGCTGCCTCTTGGGCGACCTCGATGCGGTAGTTCTCTGGTAACCGGTGTCGGTCTCTTTTGGGCGATGGGTGCCGGCAGGTCCTGGATGACAGGTGCTGGCTGATCCTCAACAACAGGTGGATCGTCTGGCCACTTTTCAAGACGAGCTTCTGGTTCTGGTGGTCCATCAGGGAACCAATCCTACTCTGGTGCTTGTTGTGCTTGAACCTCAAGCTTCCCTTCAGCTTCTTCTAGTGGCACATCATGGTCCTTGACTACCAGCTGTGGTAAGGGTATTATCAGCGGCTGATTAGTCCTCCTTACTTTACCCCCACTGAAGTTTGAGTCCTGTTTTGCCTTGCTCTCCAGTGTGTAGCCTACGTCTTCAAATTCGTTGCTGCACTTCATTTGTTTGCCTAACACGTCCTCAAACCTGACGTCTCGTGACTCGACTACTTCATAAGTCTCGGGATCAGGTAGCCTCTACTGCTCTGCGAGCAGCCTATCAAATTTCCTACTCTTGACCGTGCGTCTAGTTTTCCGCCTCTTCTCTGCACTGGAACTGCACCATAGGCTTTGGTTCCGAAGTCATGTAGGTAGCGAACTGACGGTGGTCTACCGGTTCAAAGTTCCTGTGGCGTCTTGTTCAGAGTTCAGCTTGCACAAGTATTGCGAAGGTAACAGGCCGTCCGCAAAGTCTCACCCCACAAGGTTTTCCTGTACCCCCTCACCCACACTAACATTGTGTAGAAGCAGAGTTGGAAGTTCGTACTAGGCAAGGAAAACTATTATGGGGTAATCGACAGTTCTAGCACAATAACTTGGCGTAAGCATTTAACAGTTGTTTACCTCGTTGTTAGCTGCGGCCGGCCGACGGACTTCGCTTGACCTCGAGACGTTGCGGCGTTTGGCCTAACACGCGGTGTTGCTCTTTCGAATCTGCCGTTGTTCTTCTCTCCGGCCAAATTATCATGGTCGGGAAGGCCCTTACCTTTCTTCTTTAGCTCTTTCACTTGTGACGAAAGTTATCTTCGGCAATCGTCATGTTGACTGCTCCCAAAAGTCAACACGCGTCCTTCGTCGTCTGCTGTCAGTCAGCAACAGAAATGGCCGTTGGTCAAAACAGAAGTGCACCACGTAAACCTGGTGGCTTACTTCCAACAGTCTTTTACTGTATATTCTATTTTACAGATGATTCAATAGGCTAAAAAAGGAGAGTACAAAATTCAATTTTTTTTTGGGAGGGGGGGGGCGCGTGTTGTAGGTATTTCTAGCAAGTCCACAGTTACTTGTTTTGGGACTATTTTTTTTTCATTGCGCAAGCACGTCATATTGCTAGGTCACGTGCCAAGGGTTGGTAACTGTAATGACGAAATATCCTTATTTCGAGAACGTAGCTCACCATGCACAGATAAGAAATTTCACAGCTTTAAAGATTAAAATGCGTCGCATTGTAGTGTGTACGATTTAAGGTTAAATTGTTCTTTTTAACAGGGTATAAGTCTATACGGGTTTTTAAATTATAGTGAACTGATGCCACAAAATAATTGATAGTTGAAACTTGGACTGTCTACTCTCTCTTCGAGATGGATGAGTCACATACGGCTGCCTGTAAGCCCGGCATTGTTCCAACTTTCTGCAGCTGCGATCACAGCGCCACCTCGAATCTATTGGTGGTGTGTCACCTTAGACCACCTCACTCATGTCACTCGAATGACGACAGTTACCGGAGAAACCCTTCGGAAATAGTTTCGATCTCCCATAACGAAAGGTCGCGCGCAGCCAGTCTCTTAACAGTATCGGGCGCACGGGCTGCGTATGGCGGCTGTATTGGTGACTCGTCATCTCGAAGAGAGTAGTTTGTCAAAGGTTGAAGCGTAGCCCTGCTGTTCAGAAGGCTACCAACACTTAATTTATTAAAGTTATTTCCACCAGCTATAAAACACTTGTGCATCTACTGCACCAAAACTCATTTTCGGACCCTCAACTCGTTGAACAACCAAGTTCAAAGACAAAAAACAAGACAGAGGCGATCCATCAACGTGGTCTGGAGGTCAGACTTGTCTGAAAATCCACTCAATCGCAATCCTTCCAAGACGCATGACATTTATTTCGATTCACTTCTTGCCAAAGTAGGACAGGGTGTTTTACTAAGCTTACCTAGTATCTCGGTAGTTCTCATTCGCTTGATAATATCCCGCAATAACCCGTCCTACAGATTTACAGTATTGCTCAACCTACGGATAAAGGAAATAAGCATTAGGCGACTCGTGAGGCTCGCTATTAATTTAATTTGATTCGTGGAAACACATGCCCATTGACTCCCATACCTGCATCAGGGCAACTTCTAGCATAGGCGTTAAGCCGAGGCAAATATGAAATAAGGGAATAGCATCGACTATGTTTAATGATTTTACTTCTTTGTTCTTTGGCTTTTCGGCTAGCAACAAACCATTGACGGCACAATGCGGATATTTGACGGCGTGCAGCAATGTCTTACAGTAGGCTTGCAAACTCACTTGAATGTCGGCCATCTTGAAACGATGGGCCGAGTTGCGCGATCATTTCCGGTGAAGGACTCTGGGAAACAAGAGTCTGTTAAAAGATGACGTTTTACAGTTAACAAAAAACACTTAAAATTAAATTCTGAAAGCATGAAAAATTCAACCCGCGTATTTATTTTAGAAATTATCTTTAGAGTGATTTTCTGTTTAGTGATTTTTTTTTCACTCTTCGTAACGAAGAGTTTTATACAAATTGAAACTGAAACCAGTACGACGCTTCCAAATTAAGTAGGAACACCGTAAATTTTCCAAATGGACAAAACATACAGTAATTTTCATTTATAAACATATCCTAATTTGTTTACGATAGTGTACGCAATCATTTTACCTACTTTCTTTCTACTTATCCGATCAATCCTTATCGCATATGCGGAGTAAAATATCAACACACAATAGTTAGCAATGTAAATACATTTTAACGTTTTTCTCGACGTTTACAAAGCAGTCGTTTGAATTTAGAAAATATATCTTAAATATAAACTGTGTGTATATCAAGTAAAATCAATACTACACCTTTTGATGAAAACAGAACGTTTTATTGTTTTTTTTAGAATAATTGTATTTGAATCATACTAACTATTGGTAGTACCGGCAAGATGGCTGTCGTTATTTTAAAAATTATATCTGTTGATGTTTCGTTATTGAATTAAGGTTTCAAACATAACTCTTGTTGTAAAAGTCGAACATTGTTACAAAGAATAAGCATTCCTCTTGTTCAAAATGAAAGGCCAGACGTATTCCATTTTGTCTGGATTTTTTGCAGCTGTCAGTTCGTTGTGCGGCAAGTTCTCGATGGCTAGTGAGGAAGCGCTTTGGTTGTGCGAAATTGCTTGCAATTATTGGGAAGGATCTGCGCATTTAGGTTCTTCTCTCAACAAGTATCCACACTGCAAAGATGTAAGTGCAATAAACAAGTTACACTTGACAGTACGTATACTGTCAACTAAGGAACAATTTTTGTTTTGTTTTCCATAGGTATCTTTTTATTGCCTTATTAAAATTTATTCATTGCAAGTTTTTCTCGCTTTAAAAAAATTTAGAAAAAAAACCAAAAAACATTTACAGCTAGGCAGCTAGGTTGTCAAAAGGAAACAACCTAAAAACAAATAAATATTAATTAATCTAAGTAAGTGTGTCATCCTCCACGCCGGAAATAATAATCCTCGTTTCCTCTATTTCCTGAACAACACTGCCATCACATCCAAGGCGTCTACCAAATTGGTTGGCCTCACCGTTACAGACTATCTAAAATTTGCCATTCAGCCGTCAAACACAGCTTCAAATTTCTTACCATTAACATATCTTTAAAGTTTTTTTGCGAACCTAAGGTCGGATCTCGCCTTGCTTACTGTGCACAGGTTTGGTGTCCTTACATGGCCAAAGACTAGCAGGTTTTTGGAAGCCATTTAGCGTAGATCTAAGATTGTTCTCAAAATTCCCCGTCTTAGCTATGTAGACCGACTGAGGTAAATCGGACTCACTGCTAAATGTGTCTAGCAAAGCGGCAACCTTCTCCAAGTTGCAAAGATCCTCAATGGGCATGCAAATCATTGAACTTCAACAGCAGTACCACCACCAGAGGGCATAAATTAAGACTCGATTTCTTTACAAATCGTGTAGTGGCTGCTTGGAACAACTGCCTGAACAATGAACATCTCACCACCCTACAGTCGATGGGAAAATAAATATACGTTATCTAACTAAGGCACAGGCCATCAGACTGCTATAATGGCCCATAAGATAACTGCACAACAGCAGAGTCATTTACCTCATTTTGCAGTGGAATGGCCGTGTACAAGGTCCACGATGACCTTGGACACGACAGTAAATTTGAGCCCATGGTGTACACCGTCAGGCCAGTGTTCTTGGTGACTAAGTTACGATCGGTTGTCCATTAGAGTTGCCTATGAATCCCTAGCTAAGCTTATTGGAGAACAATTCAAACATGCCCTTCTTCAACTGACATCACTACCGAGAACAGAGACCACGTGGCTAATACCAGTTGCTATTGTTCAAGCCAGGAGACAAACCAATCATGCCCTTTCACAACGTAACATGGCGTACAACAGACGGAATAATGTATAGCTTTTCATGTGCTTTCTTTTTAAAAATACGCAAAATAGGAAAAATATGTAAACCAAAATAGTCCAGGTAAAGCTTCATAAACTAGCGAATTTTCGACAACTACTACAAGTTGTCACGCTAAAGTCAGGAGGCTTACACTCTCTTCCGCAAACACTCTAATGAATTTTTGAGTCCACTCTATTCGAACTTCCCTCCTCATCACAGATTCACAGATGGCCTAGGCCTGTTGGCCTAGAGCCAAGACAAACTGTGATGAAGAGGGAAGTTTGAATGTAATGGACTCGACAGTTAACTGGAGTGGGTGAAGGAAGAGATCGCAAGACTCCTGACTTTAGCCTGATGAAGACAACGTGTAGTGGTTGCCGAAAATTTGCTAGTTTGTGAAGCTTTAGGCCTACTTGGGCTATTTTGGTTTGTAAGTACTGTGAATGGAGTCGATAAAGTAAATTGGCCAAATTAAAGGCCTTGTATTTATGTGTTGCTTTTTTTGTCAAGATTTTTTTAGACCTTTTTAATTACTCTCGGGACAACCACAGCAGTCAAAAAGGACCAGGAACATCATAAAGGAGAGTGCATAGGGCTCACATGAGTAGCCATGATAACAATTACTGCAAGTTTCATCTCTCGTTCTGGGTCCTAACCCCATGAGGCTAAATGTAGAACGACTGGTCGTAACTGTTTTCTTGGATAACACATGTAAAAAATATGTTGAATAACCCAATAGGTAGGTGCAAAAAAAAAACCACTCATACTACGTACTACGATTAGGCTAGGCATACAGCACCTGTGTGTGCAACAGCGCTTCACGAGTGTGAAACGGTGAAACAGATTTCTTCTTTGAGCCAAACCCGACTGGGATATAAATTGTGTGTTTCGCCTCCTGACTCAACGTCAGTTCACACGCGTTCTGGTTTCAAGCTGATGCCTTTTAACATCGCTTTGGTAAAATAGGATCCTGACGATGTTGATCACTGGCTTTGCAGCAAGGAAATGAAACACAGTTTCTAATGGCTGTTCGGAAACCTATATTACCTGTAAATAACCACACTCGCTGTAAACTTATGAAATTAAAAACTCAAGCCCAATCACAGTAAAACCAGATAAAAACAGGAGCTTTCGCCCAGTCTTACTGGGCAGTTTTATAGTTTTATTTATTTATTAATTATTTATTTATTTATTGGGACTATTTATTTATTTGGCTACCTGTGGGGTTGTAAGTTTGGCCAGGAGTGAAGAGAATGTTAGTGTGTGTGAGATGCTTGGCTGCTGAGAAGGCTGCTCTGCATGGCTTGTTGTTGCTTAGCAACAGTGGGAGGAGTCAAGTTTGAATGTGGTGGCAGTTGAGAATTCCCAGTAAGACTTGGCGAAAGCTCCTGTTTTTATCTGGTTTTTCTGTGATTGGGCTTGAGTTTTTAATTTAATAAAATAATAATATATTACTCAAACTCCTGATCCCAGGCATGCCCATTTTGATGACGATCCAATTGACAACGGTGATGACCCTTCACACATTCCACTCTCGGAACTCCTAAAGATGAGCGAAGAAACCATTCCTAACTACTTTTTCTACAATTCGCTCCCAGCAGTTGCTGAACCAACAAAAAATGGTGACTTGTAAAAAGTGGACAATGCTCGATAAGTCAACCACCTTACTGATAACCCTTCTGTGCTATGAAGGATATCTCTTAGGCAAAGGTGAACTGCTTGAGCTTTATAAAGACCCACCACCATCACGCTCTGGTCGCGAAAGCTGGTTCTTCCGACCATTCGACGACGGCTCCACCAACCCAAGGCATTTTGAAACTTAGAAAGAAAACGAATTTCTCACAGCTGAAGCAAAAATGGATTTCGATACCTCCATGTTCATCACTAAGAAGATCGCGGTTCCCTCTTAAAGACAATTCTTAAAGACAATGATAAAATCATTCTTCTCGGTCTTCGGGTGGCCTCACAAGCTGATGTCCTTCACACGGACATCAACACACTTTGTGAGAAATTATCATATGAAGCCAATCTCTATGACTTCATCAATCAGCTATTCAAGAAAGCCTCCTTCGCCACTTTCCACTCCCTCAACTGGCTCACAAAAGCACTATTCAACTCAATGCTTCTTGTCCGCGAAGCAGCCTTATATTCCTCTGCAAATCTGAATGCTTCAACTCGCTACATTCTATGGAACCAACTTCTTCATGAATCCGACACGTTATTTTGCGGCCTTTTCCGCAAAACTCGCTCCCCACCTCAATGTCTCTCGGAAACCGAAAGAAGCGAAACCTAAACCAACCTCTAAGTCCTTCTTCAAAAACCAACATTCGGGTTAACAAACCTCCAACCGGGACGAACAGTCGAAATTCAAGAACAACTATAAATCTTATAACAACCGAGATGACTCCTATTCCGAGTATCATTCCGACACTCGGCTCTTTTGTGGCAAGTCCTCCAACCGTGGCAGAGGAGGTAAAACCTACTGCAGCACCACGTCTGACCGCCACAGTCATAACTTCTCAACATCAAGAAGCAATGCCTGCAGCAACCAATGACACCACCCATCCAACACCCCTTCCAGTCGGGGGTCGACTATGACATTTCCTACCAGCCTGGAACGTTATAAGTTTAGATCCAACCATTCTTTCAATCATCGCTTAAGGTTTTCGACCGTCATTCATCAGCAAACCACCACTCATAACACCACCACCTTGAAATTTTGCTCCCAAATCGTTGCTAGCACTTTCAGCGGAAGTACAAGCTCTCCTCATGAGCGATGCAGTCAGAGAAACTCCAAATCCACGTCCCTTGGCTTTTACAGTTCAATTTTTCTTCGCCCAAAGAAATCCGGCGGTGAGAGACTCATATTCAACTTGAAGCCTCTCAACCAATTACTGGCAAACTCCCAGTTCAAAATCCACCAAACCCTACTTCAAAACGAATGGACCATCTCAAGAGACCTCGAGGACGATTACCTACACGTTCCCCTACACGTATCTGTCTTCCATCTTTTCCGCTTCGCGTACGACGGCATGGTTTACGAATTCCAATGCTTGCCCTTTGGACTCAACGCTGCTCCAAGAATCTTCACACTAGTTCTAAAACCAGTCCTAGCTCACTTCCACGGAAACCAAATCTCGTCAACTGCTTACTTGGACGATTGGCTTCTCTACGACATCAACCGTATCCAGCTACTTCTCAACCGAGACATCGCCACATCTCTCCTCTCTCAACTAGGCTTTGGTATCAACCAAAGAAATCAAGGCTCACACCTGTGCAAACATTCACGTTTCCAGGTGCCTCCTACAACCTTGCATCTGCAATGAGTGTCCGTCACCAGAAAAAATCGGAGACGTAATCAAAACTTGGCACTCTTCATCATAAATCACGTCACAACTTAACAGAACTCAACTCCCTGATCGGCAAACTGGACTCCTCGGCAAATCTTGTCCCTTATGGCAGATGAATGACAAGACCATTTTACCACTTCCGCATCGACTTTTGGGAAAATCATCTATGTCCAAGCTCAACAAAGAAACCTATGGACCACAACTTAACCTTAGACAGCCTACTTTGGTGTTCAGACATCATAACTCTATCGCAAACTGTCCCTTTCCATGAACCACAACCAGACCTCCAGCTCCTAACGGACGCATCCCTGGATGGATGGGGAGCACACATAGATCACCACGAAGTTTCCGGTTCCTGAACAAGCAACAACAACGATCACATCAACGCCTTGGAACTGAAAGCCATCTAGCAAGCCCTCAACAATTTCCGCCAGCTCATAACTTGCAAAACGGTTCAAGTACACATGGACAACACAACAGCAGTGGCTTACATTAGCCAAGAAGGAGGCACTCACTCTTACCCACTGCATTAAATCACATCAGAAATATTTAAACTCTGCATGACATTGAACACAACCATCCTTTTTGTCCACATCCCAGGCAACAGAAACGTAATTGCAGACTCTATCTCTCTTGCCAGAAACCGCCAACAAAGGAACGGTCTCTAAAGAACTGCGAATCACTCTTCAACATATGGGGTGAACCTCTTCGCCACGAGGCACAATGGTGCACCTCTTCGCCACGAGGCACAATGCCAAACTTCCACAATTCATTAGTGCAATTCCGGACGATCAAGCCCTGACGTTACCGTGGAAGAATGTCTACGCTTACCTCTTCCCCACTTTTGAACTACCGGTACTTCCATTAGTCCTTCAAAAGATACAAATAACTCGGAGCTTTTCATACTAATAGCACCAAACTGGCCAGCAGCACCGTGGTTCCCTGAACTTCTAATCGTACTGATCGACCTTCCAAGAAGTCTACCAGAACTTCCAGATCTACTTTCTCAAAGAAAAGGGACCCAATTCCACCAATGCACCTGCTCTCTACACCTCCACGGGTGGCCAGTGGCTACTACCATCAAACTCCTAGAAGAGACTGGAATTCTTACAGAACAGGCCATTTGCATTACAAGCAAAACTATCAGACTCAACCAACAGAATGTATGACAACCACTGGAAACGATGGCTTTATTGGTGTATCGGAAGGAAAGTCAATCCAATCAATTCCCCTCTGCCAGAACTACTATCCTTCTTCAACGACCTATTCAAACAGGGCCTAAAAGGACCAACAATCCTCGTTTACAGATTCTCCTTAAATTCTATATTCAAGGCAGCAGGGAACTCCCATCTCCTCGAATATTTTCGCATATCCTCTTTGATTAAATCCTTCAAAATCGAACGTCCTTCAATTTGTCGCGCCTTCACAGACTGGAACCTATCCATTGTCCTTGACTCACTACTGAAAGCACCCTACATTTCAACCATTCAACACTGCGACCTCAACTTCTTGACCAGGAAAACTGTATTCCTCATTACGCTCGCCACCAGTCTTTGCTGTAGCGAAGTCCAAGCTCTCTCCATTGACCCCGCATACTGCTTCTTACATGAGAATCTTACTGCAATTCACCTGATACCAAGCGCCGCTTTCCGAGCCAAATCGCAGAAAGTGTTTGAACCATCACAGCCAATAATCATTCCAGCGCTCAAAAACATTATTGGTGATGAATCTGAAAGACTCCTTTGTCCTGTACATGCTTTATACTTCAACATCAAGAAGACAGAAAGAGGAATTCTGCATTGGTCGAAGAAACTCTTTCTTCCCTTCAAGACCTCCTTTGGCAAAACATCTGCAAGAATGATCGCGTCTTGGATCAGAACAGTCATCGTCAGCGCTTATGAAGACATCAGCAACTACCATCCTGACATCAACATCTGGGTGACCGTGCATGAACTAAGGGCAACCTCCTCATCATGGGCTTTCCACAACAACATTGCTGTACCTGAAATTATGGAAGCCGCGTCCTGGAGAAACCAATCCGTCTTCACAAGCCACTACTTCTGGGAAATGATGAGGCAAGAAAATGGACTACACTGTCTGAGACCCATTGTCGCAGCCAGACGTGTCATCCAATCCCCTTAAGCATCGAATACAGCAGATGTCCTAGAAGCAGATGTCCTGAAGCAGAAGCAAGACCCATCTTTAAACAAACGGTCCATTTCAGGGCCACTGCATTTTATGAAAAAAAACAACCAAATCGGCTGTTTTCTGTTTTCAATAAAGTGCGAAGTAGGATCTTTTTGGGGGTGCCAGCTTGTGTAACCCTAGGGAACCTGTCCGGTGAAGCCCACCTCCATTGCTGATCAGGTCAACTGTGAATGCAAAAAATTCACAGGTAATGTATACTTCCGAACGGCAGTTATAAATAGCTTTTTTTCCCCCGGCCTCTGGGTTGCCGGCTGAAAATTGTTTCTATTGCCTGGAGGAAATATGCATTACCTTTACCCTCCCTACCTCCTGTCTTGAGTAACCACCTAACACATCGAGAAGTAAAAAAGATGACAAGTTGCCGTGCCTGGACTCTTTTATAGAGGGGCTACGCATGCGCAGACCGTGTTACGCAGTTGGCCGGTTGTAGACAACTTTAAAACCTCTAGGGGAGAAAGCATCCTTTGGGAAAGAATGCAAAAATTCATAGGTAATGAATATTTCTTCAAATACTGATGGTACGGACGATTTACTTTGGTTTCTGTTCATTTTCACTTAGTTTTTTGTAACGCAGCACCAAGAGTGTTCCATTCTTCAAACTAGCAAATTTTTTAAATGCCTATACTGGCCTGACGCAGACAGTTGGTGCGTGTGCGTTTCATTGCTCAAACCTGAGGAAGGCATTCGAAAATTTGCTAGTTTGAAGTAACTGGAACACTTTTGGTGCTGCGTTACAAAAAAGTTGGTGATAATGAGTGTTTCCTCCAGACAGTAGAAACAATTTTCAGCCCGCCATCACGAGGCACGATACTGTTTCTTTCCCAGACGATCTTGTGACAAGGGACGGATTATGGCGCGATTGTTACAACATGGGCATTCCACGTCCTACAGTTTTTGTATGCATTATTAGCTCCTGATGGGACATATTTCCTTTTGTTTTAAAGTTAGTTGCATGAATTAATGGTTCAGTGTAATGGAATTAGCATAGCATGCCTTTACTTTTCTACATCAAAGTTATTGATTAAATAAGGGGCCAAATTATTGTGGTCTCGTATCACTTTATCTTGAACCATGATGCAAAGCTGTGTTTAAAAACAGATTTTCAACGTAGATTGCTTGGAACATGTTCAGTTGTGAGAATCTCTTATGTTCCACTATTACAATAGTTTCAAGGAATTTACTGTAGTATCACTGACAGCATTGCTAGTTACTTGTTTTCATCGGCACCTGATATAACCAATAGTAGCTTTTCACTTACAATGTTTGTTTTTTTTATTCCAGGTGGTTTCCTACATTCGTATTTTATTCCTGGCGCTTACATTTCTGCTGAATGCCATCATGTGGACAACATTTCTAAAGGCACTGCGCTATTCGACCACTTCTCTGGAAGCCACGGTTACAAATACTGCAGCAAACTTTTTTTTCACGGTATGCTTCCACTAGACTTGCAAACCCGAGTTTAAATTATTTGTCTTGTTTATAACAGATTTAATAGCTGTCACTTTCCAGTTTTTTAAATATCCATGAACCGTTTTTTTTTTCCCATTCGGTTAACACGAAACTGGATTTTCCGTTTTCAGTCAAAAACACTGGTAAGCATTCGCTTCAAAGAAAACAAGCAGCTTCTACTGAACAAGAGGCATGCATGATTTGTTGATTTCGAGTTGTTGATTTGCGTTGATTTCGAATGTCTTGTTTTAGGTCTAAACGATGTCACTTGCCTATTTTTTTTTTGCGTGCGCCACAGGATTTGAGCGGTGAATGCAGTAGCCTAAGCTTTTTCAGATATTGGTTTTATAATCTGTGCAATCGAACATGGAAAGGTTTCCGGTTAACCGTGTAACCGATCCCAGGCCTATACTAGATAACGTACATATTCAAGCAACACTTAGGCATGATTCCCATACCGTATGAAAAAACCGTGTGGTGTCTGGTATGGTGACGCGTCAACTTGTAAAATCAGCACGCAGGGCCAGGGGTTGCAACGAATCGTAGTTGAAGCTGTCAAGGCCCAGTTTCATTGAGTGGTCGTGCCTCTGGTGGCAACAAATCTAACTTGACTACAAACAAAAATGGCAGCAATACAGTGGCCGATTCATTAGTAAATAATGATGTCTGAAACTTTTTAAATTCTCGAAAAAATGGGTTAAGCATATCCTTAATTAGAGTATTCCATCCAAAACCCATTTAAATCTTATTCCAAGGATTGTTTTAAAGAAAATTTCACACATTTATGTTAGGCCCATTTTTTTTCTGGCAAATTAAAAAAAAATTATTGCTTTTGCTCAGGATTGGCCAATAATAACTGCGCTACAAAGCACAGGGTCTTGTGTTAAAAGTATGCTATAAGGAATTAATTTGAAGTTGTTACCGTGTCAAATTAATTGACAGCCTTTGCCTATCAATTATCTGCATCACTTGTCAACACACAACAGTATCTGTGGTACCAGTGCCAGATACAGTACTGATATTTTACCAATTTTATTTTTTTTAAAGTAAAATTGAATGTTTGTCTTGTCAGCGTCGGAATCTTGTTTTTGATGATAACTTATTCAAACCTTTATGCTATCTCTATTAGGATGCTCAAATAAGCATTCAAAACTGATACACTTGTGAGGGTATAAAGGCACAGCAGGAAGTGGCAGCAGTTAGGCGTGTAATGCTAGCAGTGCGATGAAGCATTTTTCAACAGAGGCGTGCATTTGCCCTCCCCCACAGAAACGGCAGGTGGGCTCGGCCATGGGGGCGTGGCTATGATTGGTAATTGGTAGTAACTTGAAGACTGGTGGGGGTGGATCGAGGCCCAGGGATTTTGCGTTGTTTAAAGCATAATTTGTGTAAGGAGACAGGGCACCGGGTGTACTCCCAGGGGAGGCGGGCCGTCAACAAATATTTATCCGCTGGTTGCAGGGAAAGATAACCCTAGTATTGCTTGCAGTTTACCTGAGCACCCGTCAGAGCATGTGGCAGAGGTTTTTCAGTTATTAGATCTAACTACGAACATTTTGGAAGCGGATATCGCTTTCTCGACTAGCAGACTTTATGGGGCAAATAGGTGTCATGGGAAACGGCGATTACAGTGGTTATGTAAAGTCATTTCAAGAAATAAAATCACACCTGAACCACCAGGAAGAACACAGTTCACAGTTCTACTTGAATTTTCGGAGAAAATACCGTTCTCCTTCTTCAGAAATATACGTACAAGACGGAGGAAAAATAAGTTCTCACATCACCAATTGTAAACAAAATTTCGAAAGGACGCGCGTGGAGGAGCAGACACTGATCTATATATCATCTCTTCCAAGAGATTCCACTTCTTGTCAAACTCGGCTGTGAGCTGATGGTGTACCAAGCCCTCAATACTGTTGTAAGACGGTCCCGTGAGGTTCATGAGAGGGACTCGTCGTCGAGAGAAGCATTTCATAGCAAAAGACTCCAAAGCTCGAAGGTGGGGGCCATGTTTTGTGTTAGATTTCATTAACACTGAGATATGATGCCAAGCTATGGAGTGTCCGTTCTTTTTGTGGTGTTGGGCTATGCCATTGAGCTTCTCTCCATGGCGGGTGGCCCCTACGTGTTCATCAACGCGCACTTCAAGTCTCCTTTTTGTCTCACCAATATAGACAGCTTCACAGTCTTGACAGGGAATTTGATACACAACACCAGTGAGATCTTTCAAATGTGCTGGGGGCTGTGTGGACTGAATGGATGCTTGAGATTTGGCGACTGGTCCATCTTGCACACTAGTCGTTTGGGGGGAGGGGGGAGGAGAAGGAGGTCGGACTTTGCTCCTAGTAGCGTGCCGGTGTGTGGTGGGTAGTGGAGGCTTACGGGGGGGGGGGGGGGGGATTGGGGGCCGGCCAGGAGGTGTGGGTTCTTTCACAGATGGGGACCTGAGGAGCTTTTTCAGATTAGGTGGAAATCGCAGTCGGCTCTGTACACCATGTTGATGGAGTAACTGCACAATACCTTCGCTTCTACTACCAGGTAAGTAAGTGACATGTTGCACAGGTTGAGTCGGTAGCTGTTCTGTTTCTTTTGGCCTGCTGGTGTTTCCATGATGCCATGCTCGTTTCACTCGTTTCGTCTCGATGTTCACTAAACTCGCTGGAAATCGTCTTTCAAGGAACACAGTTTTAGCTTGGGCAAGATATTGGCTTGGTATCGTCGGAGTGGATGAGTGCTCGTGAGTGCTCTAAGTTATGAACGGGGATGTTCTGATGTGAAAAGTAGACCACGTCCAGTGTGCCAAGGTTTTTGGTATGGCGTAAAAGAGATCTGGCTACCAGATCTGGAGAACATGACATCAAGAAATGGCAATTTTCCATCGACTTCTTCTTCACGGTTGAACTTGCTGGAAGTGTTCCACTCGTTGAGGGCAGTATGGATGGATTCAAGTTCATTTCGCAGAGGAGTGGCAAAGATGTCATCAATGTATCTTTTCCATATTGGCATGTGTGGGAATCTGTCCACCACAAACTCATCCATCTCCTGTAAGACGAGTTCGGCCAGAGCCGGGGAACATGAGTACCCCATGGGGGTACCAGTCTTCTGCCAGTAGGTTTGTCGCGAAAAGAAACATAAATGGTCTGCAAAACGGTAACAAGCAGTTCTCTGTCTAGTTCGCGATCGGCCTTCTTGATCTTTAATTTTTCCGCTGCCCGATCAAACATCTGTAGAATGAGAGAATGTGGAAGGCTGGGAAACAAAGCAATCACGTCGAAGGAGACAAGCTGGTGTTCTGTAGTGATGTCGGCTTTTCTGATGGTGTCCAGGAGTTCATTCGTGTTCCTGAGGGAGTGTTTACCCCAGACATACTTTTTCAGCCTGTCTTTCAGCAGCCAATCCACAGGTTTAATAGGTGCATTTTTGGCAGATGTAATCAACCTAAGTGGATAATCACTTTTATGAGACTTGACCTGAGCAAAGATTGTAGGAAGCGTGGTGTCTTCTTTCTGAGCTAGCTTAGTAGCTTCATCCTTAGTCAGCAGTTTCAATCCAACAAGTTTCTTCATTTTCGCGCGAATACACAATACACAATTATTGATGCACTTGATAGCAGCGCTTTATCCCGGGAGATTAATCATGTATCAGATTGGGCGGCGATTTGGCAGCTACCACTGTCAGAATCAAAATGTTCTACCTTTCATGTTGGGAGACAAAACTTAACATTACCATACACCCTAAATAGTTTTAGACTGCCTGATGTCTCGGTAATCCGCGATTTGGGTGTGTGGTTTACCTCCAACCTGAAAGCTTCTCTGCACTGTAACAAGATTTGTGCTCTGGCTTTCCGGCGACTGGCTATTGTAATTCGCTGTTTTACTTCTGGGAGTGTAGACACTAAGGTTTGGGCCTACAAGACATTCGTGCGACCTTTGCTGGAGTATGCCAGCCCAGTGTGGTCCCCGTACTTGCTGATGGATATTGACAGGCTGGAGTCTGTCCACCGAAGGTTCACAAGAAGTATTACCACTATTCGGAAGCTTCCTTCTAATGAACGATTAAGGAAACTCGATCTGGAGCCATTGGAACTTCGCCGATTAATTGCTGATTTGGTCCTGACTTTTAAAATTTTGAGGGGTTTCGTCACCGTGGATATCCCATTGTTTGAGCTTAATAATGAGGCATCGACTTTTGGGCTACGTCTTTTGGGATCCAACCTGGACTGCCGTAGATATTTTTTCTCTCTTCGGGTTGTGCCGGCTTGGAATTCCCTCACTGAGGGGGTTGTTGCGTCTAACACCGTCGCTGCCTTCAAACGTGGGTTAAAATCGCTGTCTTTCGCCAAATTTTTATGTAGAACTTATTAGTGTTGGTGTTGCGATGACAGCAATAGTTTCCCATTATATATGGAAGTTAGAATAGGACTGGTGTCAGTGGTTGTATTTGCCCTTCCATTTTCCTAACCACTGTTG
>JAHWFP010188238.1:0-11739 GCA_023313725.1 Lithobius niger
AACCAACTGAAAATAGAAAACACAAAAATACAGGGTTAAGTCGAAAAATACCGCTGTAGTTTATACTGTGAAAATTTCAACTCATTATAAAAATAACACCAAAAAGGTCACTTTTAAATTCACTTCAAGGACATCTACTTCGTCCTGCAAATGTTCGACATCCCTTAGATATGTTCTTCATGTCTTGAGGATCCTCTCAAGGCCTGAAGAGAACACCGAGGGATGATGACAATTTTCAGGACAAAGTAAGCAAACTTTAAGGTGTTATTTTCATGACCAGGTTAAAATACATCAACGTTATGTGGCTATCTTTCGCATACTGACGGAAAGGTAAATGAACTATATGGAAAGTGCTCATTTTGAACTAAACTGTTTACAAGAAAAAGTAGCCTACAGGGTATATTACCTATTCAGCCTTTTTACAGTTAAATAATACAATATATTTTGTTTGTACTGTTGAAAGAGTAACATTTCTAGGAGGGAATACTTGGAACTACTCGGGACACTAGTTGAGGCAGGTTTCCCCGAAAAAACCCAACTCGGAAAGTACCCGGAACTACTTGTAACTCCTTGTGATTGGGTTTGCCCAAAAAATCCCAACCCACAATAAAATCCAATAGTGAGTTTTTTTCCACCGTTCTACCAGTTTTTTACTTTTCGAGTTAAAACAATTACCCAGCCTGTGGTTAGATCCTAAAAACAAGCAACAGTTAGGACGCGTTTACGCAACGGCTCACGTTTGCATCTCGCACATAGACGCTAGAAAGCATCTGAATTTCCAACATGGCGGCAGTTATAGTTCTGCAGGCTCGCAACGAAAACAGTTATATTGACAGTTCAGAAACTATTGAAACATTTTTTCGTCAGGAGGAATTCTTTATCTTATTGTCACGGATTATACGGCTGCAAATGACGTTGGATTTAGCTAATCCAGGTAGCGTTGTTACCATGGCAGACACTTTCGTCATCGCGATTAAATATAGCTACGAGAATGCAAATGCGAGTCATTGCGTAAGTCCGCCCTTCCTTAGCCTATATAAAAGGCGACCATTTATAATAAATTACAAATTATTTTGCCGATATTTGTTAGGCTAATTGTTCGTAAGGAAAGACTGTTCCTATAAAACACCCCTAAACTAGTACAGAAGCCTCAGACTCGACAATGCCCGAAAAACCCATATTTTGGTTGAAACATTTTTTAAACGGGGGAGGCGGGGGTAGGGTTACAGACTGAGAGAAAATGTTTGTTGAGGGAAAGAGAGAGGGGTAAGAAGGGATGAAGAATGGGGGGGGGGGGGAAATATCGGCAAAATGAGGGGTGGGTTAGTAAAGGGTGGGGGGGAGACCCAGATAGAAAGAAGGCAGAAGACGAGAAAGAGTGGGAGAGCCAGAGGCAGTGCAGGAAATAAAGGCAGTGCAGTAAAGGACTTTAAACAACAATTAATTAGGCTGCAGAATAAAAAAATAAAAAATTGAAACTGTAACTTAAGTTTCAAATGACCACCAAAAAGTTGACTAATTTCAGTCGTTAACTTTTTCTTAACTATGTAATATTCATTGTGCATACCAAAGAATGAAATACGGTACGAGTTAAAGATGGTAAAAATGTGGTAGGACCTTCACCTACACCTATCTTCTTCTTCTGAGACCAGGGTAAAGTCTCACGGTTTCAATTAAACTTTAAAATTGTTTGTTAAATTCTGGGTTATTCTTGTTTTTTTCTTATTTTAAAGGTAACCCAACCCATTCAACCTACTTAGCCCATTTTAAAGGCAACCCATTACCTCGAAAAAATGAGCATGTCGATGGTTCCCGAAGAGATGATGGTCCTGCAATATCCTGCGGCGACATTCGTTTAATTGAATTTCAGATTTAACGAAGCCTAGTAGTCGAGGTGTATTTTACTTTATTAAATAACACAGTTTTAAAACGAAAGTAGACTGCAGGAATGGGCTCTGTAGAGCACTATCTACCCTGGTTCCAGGAGAAGCCAGCTAGACGAGTGCTGCAGGGCTGACGGCTGTATTTCCCTAACCCAACATTACTGTCTCCCGTTACTACATTTTTATATCATGATTGCACCAGACATACTTTAGATATTTAGGACTTGTTATGGCCAGTTTGGCTGACCATACATTCCCACAGTCAACCTTTGTTTATAACCAGAATGGATTTATTATTAATATTCTTAGAAAAAGCTACAATGGCCAGAACTAAGGGATTTGAACTGGTTAGGTTTGGGTTGGGAATGCACATTTGAGATGCAATAGTTGGCAAGAAGGCCATGTGGGTCTACCTACAACAGAGATATACACACACAGTGGACTCTGGGCTTTTTTGGTGGTCTTTTGGGTGTTGAAGATGGAAGTGATGTGATACGTAGGGGTGGCACGATACAACAAATTTTTATCCCGATAAAACTTTTTTAATTATCGTGATAATCGATATCTCGATAAAACAAATTTTGAGGCTGGAATAACCATTAAAAAAAAACATTAATACAACAAACCTTGGCTGAAGCCTGCAGTGCAACCTTCACGAATGTGAATTGTATGGCACTCGCCATTTGGCCAATATACATGAAAATGCAGTTGCCATTGTCCATTACTTCCTCACCATGTGGAAACAATTTAGGAGTTGTGCTGCTACTTGATACTTAAATATTGTTTGCATTAAACTTAAGCAGCTAAGTGGCTAGCAACAGTACTGCGTACTTGGTTGAATATCCCTTGTAATTCCGCACACGACGCCACAACCCGCTTGTTTCTAGCTATTTCTGTTCCGAGATATGACAATTTAAGCATCGTGGTTTCAGAAAAAGTGCAATACGATAATAGACGAAAATATTTATTGCGATATTATTGAATTATCGATTATCGTGCCACCCCTAGTGATATGCTAATGTCTTTAATTTAGAACAGGGTTCGCACACATAAAAGAAATTAATTTATAAGCACTTTTAAGAACTTACAAGCACTTTATAATGACCATTTTAGCACCTTTTAGTAGCACCTTTTAGTAACGATAGAGTCTAAAAAGTCATGCTTTCAGGAACGGCTTACGAATAAGTAGCGTGGGTAGGTAAGTAAGATTTTTTTTAATAAATGTTAATCAAATGTGCTGTACAGTTGTACACTAACCTTAAAATATTTTTTTAAATGTAGCACTAAAAGTTGAGTTTTACTGTTGCAAATCAAGTTACATTTATAAGAGACAAATTGTATTTTCAGTCCTCGTTTCTATTCGCCACATAGGCACTCTCCATTTCCTAGTTTCTATTCGCCACATACGTAGCATGGCTTTATTTTTTAAATTTATTTATGCATTCATTGAGTTGTAAAAATTAATGCATTAGAACAATTTTCTTTAACCCCTAGTGCTATAGCAGAAACAATTATTGTGAAGCATTTGTAAATATGAGCACAATGCCACAGTTTGTCAGTAACTTGTACGGTCCCAAAGATATCAATATTAGAGTGTCATTCTGTATTTCTAATTGCCTTTTTGGCAAGTAGAGACAAAATTCAAGTTGACAACTGCTGGTTTTCATTCGCCAATGGGCAAATGGCGACCGACCTTGGAGAACAGCGTTGGTGCGTTTGGTTTAGCATTAATTACGCAACCTTATGACTGCATAAACACTTCACTGTACTAATTTGTTCAGAAATCAAGAGCAGTTATTCCCTTAATGACTTTTCTAACCAGTACCATATAGGATTACTACAAAGCTTTAAATAATAAATTACTGTGCAGTAATCCAGCGAAACTTTTTAAAGTGATCGATTGACTTTTTAAAGTGTAAGAATGATATCAATTTTTTGAAATCGGTTTTTCACTTTCAGAATTCCGTTGCACTTTTTTAGGGCCAAACTATAAACTTCAAGTGACAAAAATAGTCCTATTAACTAACTGACCATATTACGGTTTCCTCAAGATAACTTAAGGAGAGGGCACACTGATATACGGTGTTACGTCAGTGATCTGGGAACGGATTAGTTGCCAGTTCGAATCCAGACCACGCCCCTCTGACGATACGTATGCACTCACTGTACTATGTTATTTCTAGCATACGTTTCTCGCTGTTAATAAATTTACAGTGATTTGTGTATATTTATTAAAACCATTCACCAGTTCTTACATCCCTTATTTTCTAAGTTTTAGACGAGCAATTAAACCACCAAATTAACTCTTCAGTTGTGTACATGAATCCACATTTACTGCAAACTGCAGGTACACATATAAAATTCGATGATAATTATGACCACATGGACTCGTCCACTGCAATGGCAATGATCATAGACCTACTCATTAAAATCTGGCCCAGGGCATGAAAACGCAAAGTCAAAGCAAACGAAGACTTCAGCACTTGAAAGACAACACACAAAACTATTAAAAGCATAGAAAGGCTAAAGGCCTCAGACCGGTCTTCAATTAACCCACATTGTCCCAGAGAACCCATAACCAACCTTGTGGTATTGAAATTCTTTGAAGTGCCAAGCTGCTCCTGAGCCAGAATCAAAAGACAACCAAAGAAAAAGGGCTACAACCAATTCCATTACTTGCCAACACACTAACGTAATACTGAACAGAAGGAGGGAGAGATGCAAAGGGAGAGAAAGGAGGGAGAGGAGGAAAAGGACATAGGAGAGAAAAGACTGGAGAGGTGACCAATTCCATTACTTGCCAACACACTACAATAGTGCAGCAGGGGTTGAATTTCCAAATTTTGAAACAGGCGCAAATTTGCACCCCAAATCTGTTACTAGGGTGCAAAACCAAAATGTAAACCTACACTGTGCTCTCCTATTTATAGCCATTGTAAATTCTAACATTCAGCATCTCAATAATATGTACTGTCGTCCTGCACTTTGCTTAAAACTGACTTAACGTCACTATTCAACTAAAAAACCTATACAAGGAGTTTAACCAAATGTAGTAAAAAATGGAGTTTAACTTCTTTGGAAGGAATGGTGTCACAGGATATCTAATTCCAAGCTGTTTAAAATGCCGCAAACCGCAAGTCTGTAGCTTGTGCGGTTCAAAAGTTATGAAAAATTCAACTTTGGTGTGCAATTTTGCACTCCAAGAGTAGCTTCTGGAGTGCAAAGTGCGATTTTGGAGTGCAATTTGCCCCTCTGCATCTGAATATTTCGAACCCTGGTGCAGAGGAACAGACAGGATAGATTGGGATAGGGGGTAAACAGGGAGAAAGAAACAAACAGAAAAGGAGGGAAAGAGAGAAGAGAAGAAAAGAATGGAGAAGTAACGAAATCCATTACTTACTAACACAATACACTGTATTGAATACAGTAGTACATTGGAGGTTTCACACACTCCCAGCCAAAGCCATATGTAGTGCCCGAAAACAACGGACAATTTTCGAAGACAATTTCACGCTCAAATTCAAAAACATCAAATCCCGAATATGCGAATCTGCGAATTTTCGATACGCTGCTGACTAAAGAAGGAAAAATTAGTCCGTCTGTCTTCTTCAGGCCACCACAAGTAGTTAATTTACAAAATTTACATTATTTACAATGTCCGACGTGCATCGACTGTTGTGGAAAGCAGACGACTACCTGCTTTCCGTAACAGTCTATGCACGTCGGACATGGTAAATAATGTAAATTTTGTAAATTAACTACTTGCGGTGGCCTGAAGAAGACAGACGGACTAATTTTTCCATCCTCAGTCAGCAGCGTATCGAAAATTCGCGGATTCGCATATTCGGGATTTGATGTTTTTGAATTTGAGCGTGAAATTGTCTTCGTAAATTGTTTCGAACATTCAAAGTAAGACGGACAATTTGCAAAGTAAATCGGAAATTCCTAGGATCTTTTACATACCACAATTGACATGAGCACGAGCGTCACAGGGCCCTTCCCTTCCCGAAAACGCCAAGGGCGACTAAGGTCAGTTTCGACCCTGGGACCTCCAGCACATCAAAACAGTCACGCTAACCATCAGGCCACCTCGCACGGTACTACTGATGCTAGGTGGCCTGCGACAGAGGAGAAAAGGTAGGTGAGGCAGAAAGAAACAAACGAGTACGGGGTTGCAAAATTTGTGAACACACACTCACAGTCCCTCAACGCTAAACTAAAACAGTTCAATTTTTAACAAACTGGCAAATTTTCAACAGCTAGTAACTAGCCAGCTTTATCAAGCACAAGTCAGCAAAATTTGCAGCACCACTAATGAGGACGATTATCAGTGGTGCTGCATATTTTCTGGACTTGTGCCTGATGAAGCTAGCTATACTTTGTTCCACATTATGTTTTCAGAAAACTTACTGTATGACGCCTCGTTTTCTTTCACTACGAGTGCAAAAAATCCGTAAACATCCCATTAGTAAATTCTAACAGTAACTTTGTAGAGTCTACAAGTGTGATATCCACATGTTTTTGCACTCTTAGTGCAAGGAAATGAGTCGTCATCCAGTCAGTTTTCTGAAGACATAATGTGGAACAAACTACAGTACTAGTCTTTTAAAATGCATCAGTTAGCTAAAAATTGAAGTGTTTCGTTTAACGTTTAAGGACCGTGAGTATGTCTTAACAAATTTCACAATTTGCACACGACCCAAAGTTTGGTGTTTTCAAAAGTATGGGGTAAGGGAGAAATGGGAGAAGCAACCAAAGCCATTACTTGCCAACACTCTACCTTAGTACAGGGGAGGAGGTAGGAGAGGAGAGAAATAGGAGAAAAGATGGGGGGGGGGGGAAAGGAGGGGGGGGGGGGGATAGGGATGGGGGGTGGGCGAACAGAGGGGAGGTGGAGAAAGAATGAGGGAAAGAGAAAAGGGGAGAAAAAGAAGGGGAAACGAAAGTCAATTAAAATAGTAGAAAAGAACAGAGTGGGAAAAAAATCCATTACTTGTTAACACAATACAGCATACAAGGTAGAAGGTGGGAGAGGACATGATGGGTGAGGAAGAGACAATACAAATAAACACCAGTGGCTTACATTTTGTTGTGGATGTGGACTACAATATCTAAGTTTAAATGCCAGGTTCAGCATGTAAATGTTGTACAATGAGTGAAAGTCTTTCTTTACATCCAAGTTATTAGTTGTGACATGACTCTGAATGGCCTTTGGATTCGTTTCAAGGCTATAGCGTGAATGGAGCTCGGAATAACATTGTCAACGGTTCCAGGAAGTGTTTGGTGAAAACGTTTGTGCGGGAGTGGGAGTGAGCTAAGAAAGAAAGCCTCGCGTGCTCTTCAGAACCACTTAATTTTTAGCACCCTAAATGTCACTATTAGTGACACAGCTTACCGGTTTCTTGTTGAAAAAGGTGTGAATTCCAGCTAATAGCTAACTTGAATAGAAAATAAATTCAACTTCACATAAAGTTCAACATATTAAAACAATAATAGAAAAGTAGAACCGGTTAAAATTTAAAAATTGCTTTGAAGTTAGTACCCTTTACATAATCGGTTTATTCATTTTGAATTTACTCTTTTAACTGTCAAATTCCCCAGCCATAAATTAAAAGTAGGTGGGATTACACAACGTTGGCCTCCCATTCTAAGAATTTCGCGATGATGGAACTTTGAACCTTAACAATAAATAATGATAATAATAACGATGATGTTGATGATACTAAGTTTACCTACATAAGTTAGAACGTTAGTAACACAACCAGGTAGCAGTAACTTACATTACACAATACGCAGCGCACACACAGTTGCACCCGTCCCGACTACGAAATTTAACACGTTATTTTTGCCAAATAGCAACACAATCTAAAAGTCAAGGACCCTAATTTCCCTGCAAACTACAAAATAATCATTCCAATTAAATAGGACCCATTTCATATAAATCGAAATGCAAAGGAAAAACGGATAAAAAAAATACAAGCCCAATGTGGTTTATGTGTATAAAAAGAACAGTAACAATAGTTGCGGCAGTTGCACAAAGTGATCTACGGAGTGTTACAGTTTCGGACACAGGAGAGGGGTGTCCCATAATTGTGGTGTCATATTTTTTTTAACCGAACAATATTTTACGATTGATTTATATTTTTAATAATATAAAATATTTTGTATTAAAAATTTTACTCCAAAATAAATATGTGTTCTGTGATGGAGATATCTATCCATTAACTTGGCAGCAACCAGTGCGATGTGTCATTGCTGTAGTTCTGGCCTTTAATGTCTGCGCTCAAGTAGCGTATAATTGCTTGCTGTTGATTTTCATTAAATACCACAGGTTACAGTCTTTGAGGCAGGGATGAGAGTCCATCCAAGGAAAAAAAAGAGGAAAAGAAAAGAAAATGGGCAAAATTATAGGTTTTTAGGTGTTTTAATGCATTTTTAGGTGGTTTGCAAAGCTCAAAAAAAGAGGAAATCCGTCCAAAAGAGGAAGAATATCACCCCTGTTGAGGGTTCTGTAGAGCAACGGCTTCTGTAAAGACTATAGCAACGACTTTGTCAGTCCGTCCCCTTTTCTACTCCGGAACGGCACCGGTAGAAACAAACGGTTTTCAGCATTACATTCAGCATCAAAAATTAGTTTAAAAGCCCGGCAAAGTAAAACATCGCTGATTCCTTTTAGCTAATAGGCTTTCTTGATGTATCTCTCGGATATAACATTCGTTCGTCGTATTTAACCAGCGACTATACAAGAAGACACACAACCGTAAAAACAAAGGGATTTCGTTAATGCCATACATTAGCTTCATCTAAAACAGCCTCGACTCCGGGTTGCAGGGATGAATACATCTACTCTCGAACCCAATTCTCAATTAGCTGCTACTTACTTAATTGAAACGGCAGGTAAAAATTCGGCCTACAAGCTGAAAATTCGGCCTAAAAAGTTGCCAGAGAACGTCAAGTCTCCACATCATGTTGCATTAATGAATAGGCCGACTCTCAAACCCGATTCTCCATCAGCTGCTACTTACGAAATTGAAACGACGTTAAAAATTAGGCCTAAAAGCTGACAATTATGCCTAAAATCTTTAAACTAGGCCGAAAAGCTAACAATTCTCTAACCAGCAATTGTGATGGTCACTACTATTAGATTATATAAATAGAGATCGCTGTTGCAGGTGTGTGCCTCAACATTTTCGAAGGTTGCACAGTGTACAGAACACCGGTTGCAACTACGTAGTTGCTGCAGCTGCTTGTCAACTAAATAGTTTGCGGAGCTTCCCACATTGTGACCCTCCCTGAGAATTTTATCTTACAATTCGGAATCTTTACGATGGCGATCATTTCACTCGATTCGCTTGTAATGTAAACATTACTTTAAAATCTGTGGATCAGCTAGGAGTTGCTCTGGTTTAAATGTTCCCCCCTAGTGAAATAACACTAATTTTACGCACTGTAAACTTTAATGCTATCAAAGAGCTTGTTAGCGGTAATGCTAAGTAGTTTGAAAACTAAGACCTTGTAGCTTTCTTGTATTGATAACTTAACGCATGCTTATTCTATGAAGTCTCTAGGATTGCTGTATTAATTTAGTGATGCCTAACTCGTCTTTTAAAGGGCTTTGAAAAGTGCACTTGAAGCCCTGTTTAAAAGCTTGTTAAAATATCCGGCAGTTTACGGGTGTTTTGGAGTAACTTTTATTCCTGAGCTATCATGTCTAAAACCATAATGTAAATTGCTCCGAAATGCCAAGTCAACTGAGAACATGATGGCATTCGTAGAATTTTAAAAGGTGCCTCGCAAAATAGTATTGTGGAGATTGCGGCCATTGTTTGCCTTTACGGCACAGCGCGTTTGATCATCTTAAGAGACACGCAAGCTCGGACCTGTAGGAGAGCTATGTGTGATGTCAGGAACACTAGGCTTGTGATCTTGCATTCAGGGTTTGATGCAATGTGCAAACTATGTCGTCGTAGTGCTAGACGGCCGGTGGTGTCACAGAAGCCTCTTTGCAGGTATCAAAGGCAAGCTCGCGTTCTTCACTCATCTTGCTTAGTAGCTGTGAGAGGCTACGCAAGAGTCCGTGGGTACTCGGACCCACCGTTGACGGGGCCTGGCGACTTACGACACCGGGGCGGCCGTGAACTAGTCACGCTACTCCAACTATGGAAGCCATAACGGGTAGGATACGGTAAGAAGATCATAGTTTGTTGTGGCTGTTTAACGTTAATGATTGCATTGTGTAGGGACAATGGCTACTTCCCTTGAAGATAGACACGTATATCTTCGTTAATGTCACCGTTTGAAATTCGGTTTATAAATTCGTTTCAGCTTTAATTGGTGTGCATCTTGCAAGATGGTTTATTAGCAAGAATGCAAAAATCTTATTCCACCTAAATAGGTAATACATTGCGTACCCTAGTTTGATCTTTGTGAGTCTGCATGACCGATGTTTGAACTGCTGATTATCGAACTGTAATTATTGACAGCCGTTGTTGTCGTTTATCTTCCGCCACCGATTTATAAATACAAGCATTCTGTACAACTAGCGGTCACCGCTTGTCACTGCCAGTGCTGTCTAAATCCCATAATTGTGGAGTGACCTTGGTTGATTGCAACAAGGCGCTCTGCAACATTTCCAATAACCTTTTCCATTTTTGCAACCATTAAAAAAAATTGGTCTAGGAAATTAACAATTTTGAACAAAAAATAATGCCAAACTTTAACAATTTTCTCGAATTATTGCTCGCTTTATTATAACAAAGTGATGGGGTTGGGGAGAGATCATTTTGTTGTGGGTTTGTAGGGGAAAATTGCCAGTGGCCCCCATCCAGTCAATTGGCGACTAAAATTTTAGCACCAGTGGCCACTGTGGCATCTATCTACACTTGCAATGTGAACGATTAACAAATTCACTCTTTAAATAAGCAATGGTTATTTCATTAAAACCTCAACTTTTTTTATTTTTCAATCATTAAAATTATCTATTTTTTTTTGCGAATTTGTCCAAGCGTTTGAATAAAAAAAAAATTACTACCCACAAAAACATGCGTTTGTTTTTTACAGTCGGCACGAAATCGAATCATAGTTGCTACCGCCAATTAGTTTTACAGTCGCTGTGGTTTTAAATCACTTCTTAAAGTGGTCCAAAAATGTTCACCTTTTAGACATTTTTTGGTGTCGACTAAATTGTTACTGTATTGACTAAAGATATGTGGGCTACTAACTACAATCCAGAAAAATTTCGCCTATAAGTGAGTTACAAAAGTTGTGACGGAGGAACGAAGGGGGGGAGGTGGCCTCATGGTTACGCCAGATGTCCTGGGTTTAAGCTTGACCTTCGCAAAACTAGCATTTTTGGGAAGAGATGGGTCTTACGATGATGCCTCGTACTTATGTTGACTGCGGCATGTTAAAGACCCAGGAATTTCCCATTGGAAAATCAGTGCCGCATTCAGTAATTTTGTTTGGAGGGGGCAAAAAAAAATGCGAAAATGGGTCGACAGCTAACAACGCTCTTTTAACAGTTTCAGTGATTTTTCATGTTTTTAATAAGCTTTTAATTTGATAAAATTTCTAATGGCATCAAATTTGTTCAGTTTCGACGTAAATCATTTTTCGCACATGGGAGGGGGGGGGGGAAGAAACACTGGGCTCGAGAACGAATTTGTAAATCAACTCTACCTTACTCGAGGCGAAAAATGGGGTCCCTCCGGTGTCAGTAGAAAAAAAGGGGGAGGTTCTTGCAATTGCTCACTTTTACTGTTAATCTCAGGTCTTGGGGGGGGCACGCGCGTCCCAAGCCCCCCCCCGAGTGCGCCACCGATTGGAATTGCCTAGCAAAACTGTCTCTTATCACCTT
>JAHWFP010188240.1:0-38447 GCA_023313725.1 Lithobius niger
AACCCAAAGCAGCCTGCATTGTGAACAATGAAGATGACAAGTGAACAGCAACAATGATGAAACATTCCATGTGTCGTCATGAGTGCCGGAATTGAACCCAGGAGTTTGAGTGGCACTTCGATTTTTTTTCCACCGACATTATTGCTGCTCACTTGTCACCCCTATCTGGTCACAATATTGGCTACTGAAAGTAGGCTTTGTGCAAAGTATGTGGGGTATGGACAATGTCTAATAGACAACTATTGAAGTGATGTGTTACAGCATTAACTCTTACTCTGGATGTTGTCCTCCTTCCGCTGCGTACTCTTTGGTTAGCTGATGAAACTACCGTATTAGAGGAGATCGGACGGCAGAAAATACTGAAGAAAACCAGCGGCATAAATTAAGAAGTACATTTTGTAAATAGCTAATGACAGCAAAGATAATGTTATTAATAAAATATTGATTTACCCACAAATATACGGTGTTCCACAAAAACACACAGCCAGAAATTTCTTTTACATCCAATTTTTTTGAGTATTTGAAACAAAATTGCAAATAGGGACCACTGATAAAAAAAATCCAAATAGATTTTGGAAGAGTGGGTCCTATTTTGCAGAATCACTATTTGATTTTTAGCCAGCCAATTGGTCCCTACAAGCATATTTTTTTTTCAAAAACTCTTTGGTGACTTCTGCATTTATTTGTTCCTTAGCTTGTAATTTGTTCTTTTTATTACACTACACATTGTGTACTACAATTTCTATGAGGGCCTATAATCAATAACATAAACGTTAATTTTTTTTCATGTTGGGTGCAGTGTACGAGATGTAGGTTAAATAAAATATTATTTCTATTGCTATGCCGCTGGACTGGAAAGGGCCAGCTTGGGCTGCTGCCACCCAGCCAAAATGTCTGTTTTGAGAACACTATCCTTTACACATTGAAAATGTTGCTACTAGAAGAGTATTCGAAGCGTACTGTCAGCTCCCACAGTATGAAAAAAAAAGTGTTCCACAGAAGCAAAGGCTGGCTGTACCCAAGAGAAAGAACAACAATATGGTTGAAGCTGACTGATTTTAGAAAGCAGGTTAGGCTACTAACTTTGACTAACACCTTTAGTCTAAAATATTATTTTAGATTATGGGTATGACTGCAATGAGCACACTTTTTTTTTTATTAAAAGCAATACACATTCCAAAATATATTTTAGAATTATGTGGTGGCTGAGAAAAACTTTTGTTGTTACTTTATGCAAATCTTTTTTGGCCTGTAGGCCCAAGTCTAAATGGATTTTTTTTCGGTTTTCAACACAGTATTCTTAAACAATTTCAACAATTTTTCTTTATTAATTCCAAAGGTTCTTTTACATAACTTCACATTTTCCTTCCCACCTTACCTGATTTTGACAGAGTTAGGCTGACTTTTTATTTTATTGTACTATGAAACCTACTTCCCACGAGTCAACATATCCCACATTTCAAAGTCAACAACAAAAAAACTTGAATGAAAAGAACATTTTTACTGGTAAATTAGAAATGGGTCCGGAATGATTGGTTTCTTCGTACTTACTAATTTCTACAGACTACCGTCATTAAAAATTGTTATGGTTAGAATTATGACGGTATCCGATTGCCTTGAACTGTTTTGTTCTTGATTAATGAAATCATTCTTGTCAAATGCTTTCGCAGTAGTTGTTTTGAGACGGTCCAAGAATTTCACCTCGAGCGTAGCAATACGAATGCCCCCGTCTGTCCCCATTATTTTTTTTTAACACAAACGATTTTGCCTATAATACATAAATACAAATTAAAAATTTTTTGCTGCATAGGCCTTCCCTTCACTGAAAAAATTTCAGAATTTATAGTCATTTCCCTGTCAGTGTTCAACCAAGTGTGGTATTAGTCTAAGGTTCAACCAGTTTACACGCGGTACAGCCAATAACACCATTCAGAAAAATTAAAGGGAAATAAAAACACCATGCACAGGGCTCATCCCACCGGCCTTCTCGTATTTTGTGACGAGCGAGAGCCTTGCCTTAGAGTGGCTAAAACGGACATTTTTTCGTAAAATTTATAAATTCACCCTTGCCAAGCAAAAGTTTCACAAACCGTAAATTAGTTGTTTTTGGCTGTCATGGCCACATTATTACATCACGGGTATTCTTATATTTAATTGGAGTTTGTTCTCCAGTTCCAAGTTTCACTCTTTGAGTACTTTTCGTACTTCTTGCTCCAGCGCTTACTATATTTCACACGATTGTCATCTATCGATGATGGTTTGTTGCTGTTTCAACGCCCGCTCATGGTCGAAAATCAGCTGGTGAAGTAATAACGATAGTGGCTTCCTCACCACGTTGCAGCGGTTGTTTCTAATTGTGCATCGCTGCGGCATAGCGGCAGTCAATGGAACGAGTTTTATAAGATCGCGTCCAGACGGCACCACCATCGCCGCAATCACCACGAGGCGTGGTAATGCGGCTTTAACTCTACCATGGTTTTAACCACAAGAGCTGGTTTCTGGTCCTTACTTTCCCCATCTATAGTAATAGGTAGCAATTACGATATGATTGGCCCCTAAACCGGTAGCACATTTCTAATTGGCTATGTGTTTTGCATTTGGTTACGCGGGTAGCTGAAGGCACAATTGTATTTTGCTACCTCAAATAATTTGTGTTTGGCTACGCGTCCTTGCCTGCTCTCCTCCTGGGCGACGATGTAAAATGCGCTCTTTGCTACCTCCCTTACTACTGGAGACTAAGGAATTTTGGCTTTTAGCACTTTGACTGAAAGTGACATGAAGGTTTATCGTATTGACCAGAAGTCATGTAATGTCATGTCAAGGTTTACCACCTTAACCATAAGTGACGTTAAGATTTACCGCACTGACTGGAAGTCACGTAATATCATGACATCTAGGTTTATTCTATTAAGCGGAAGTGACGTCAAGGTTTACTATATTGACCGGAAATTACGGATTTAATTTATTGGCCGGAAGTCGGGTGACCTCCATTCTCGACACCCACTAAATCACGAAGAATGCGCTTGCATTAGCGATCAGCTACCCAATTCGTTGAGGGATTGTTCTTTGTTATCACATAAGGAAGGGCTCTGCCATCGACAATATGAGACGTCCGTGGCTGATAAGTTTGAACAGATCTAGTTTTTAAAATCGATGCGTTCGGCCTGGCAGTCCTTGTTGATGGTTTGCCTAGATCAGTCAACAAACTGCAAGGTTCAGATCTGTTTAGGTGTAGAGTTTCTCAGGGACATGGTGACGGTTCGTACTGGTTGCTGGTTACGATATTCCGAGATTTACAAACCTAACGATATTCCCAATTTATTACACGAAGCTTTCGACAAGATTTAGAAATCAATTGACACTTTCGCCTAGCTGGGTGAGTAAATTCAATGCACTGACATTTCATCCCAGTCGGTTATCACTGAACAACATGGACAATTCATCACATAACCAATTTCATAGCATGTTAATTCATTGCAGCATCTCAGTTTGTCATAGTAGCTCACCAGTTAATTTCTTGCCAGATATACAATGTTTCAGTGACATGGGGGTTGCTAATTCGAGCCAGCAGACAACATTAAGGTAATATTAGTAGGGTAAGAACGCGATTGAGCTGTAGCGCCCTCCACCCCCCCCCGGACGGAAGTGACGTCACAACCGGAAGTGACGTCATAACCGGAAGTGACGTCATAGCCGGAAGTGACGTCATAACCGGAAGTGGGGCTTCATCGATCTGGAGGATGGTGGAAAAGTGTCTTTTGCTACTTTTTTGCATCCTTTTGATACCTCCGTGACCCCCCCCCCCCCCACTTCCGGTCACGTGAATAAAGTGGGGATTCCGGTTTTCGTCGATCTGGCCGGAAGGTGTTTTTTGCTACTTTTTTTTCGTTTTCGTCTATCTGGAGGGGGTGAAAAAAGTGCCTTTTGCTACCTATTTTTTCGTTCTCAATCTGTAGGATGGTGGAAAAGTGTCTTTTGCTACTTTTTTTTCGTCAATTTGGAGCACCCCCACTTTTTTTTAGTTTTCATCAATCTGGAGGAAGGTGGGAAAGTGCCTTTTGATACTTTTTTGCATCCTTTTGCTACCTCCGTGACCCGCACTTATGACGTGCGGTAATGACGTCACTTTCAGTCACTTGATCAAAGTGAGGACATCACTTCCGGTTTTCGTCAATATGCGGGAAAGTGCTTTTTGTTACCTTTTTTTTCTCTCGTTTTCGTCGATCTGGAGGATAGGGGGAAAGTGCCTTTTGCTACTTTTTTTCGTCAATTTGGAGTACCCCCAGTTTTTAGTTTTCGTCGATCTGGATGATGGTAGGAAAGTGCCTTTTGATACTTTTTTTTCGTTCTCACCTTTGCAACGCCCACTGTGATATCATAAGTGTGGGTCACCTCAATTTTTAGTTTTCATCAATTTGAAGGAAGTGCCTTTTGATACTTTTTTTTTTCGTTTTCGTCAATCTGGAGGTCCCAATGACGTCACTTGCTCTGACGTCACTGCCTGTGCCTGCTAAATGAGCTTTCACATTTTTTTTTCTATGCAGGCTTTCGAATATTCCTTACACAGGAATATCCGTTTGCTTTAAACGGAATTGGCAGTAATCCAGGCCAATAAATATTTTACTTCCTGCTTCAGTCATAATTATAACGTGAGTGAGAGCAGGATGACGCGTGTACTGTAACAGCTGCGGCCACGACGGCTGTTCCTTGAAAGCTAACATATGGTCTAAGGATATCTGCAAGTTTCTCGCATTTTTTTGGTAAGTAAAACACAAGTACTTGACTATATAAGGTTTCTAAAAGTTATATTAAAAGTATTTGATTAAAAGTCAGAGCCTGCTGTTCAGTTAGCTGCAGGTTGCATTGAATTAAAGTGCCAGTCAAAGCAATGTTAACAAGACCACATTTCTTAGGCTAAAAAAATGCGTGATTTTTCTAACTATCTGACAACTGCCGCAAATTTCAGCGAGCTTTTGTCTTAATTTTTTTACTGGTTGAATGCTGATTCAATTTTTTTTCAGCGAGGGTTTGGAGCCTTAATGTATATTTTGAACATTTTTATGTTTAAGAAATTACAGCACAGAAATGATGCTGTTGCTTTTTATTGATATGTTAATTCACTGATTCCTGTAGCTAAATAAATGGCAAAACTGCCGATGTAATCAACGTAGCTTATCACTTCTGATTTATAGTAAATTGACAGTTCCATCATTTAAAAAAAAGAAATGACTTTATTTGTGTTATTTGCAGTTCAACTAGACGTCCAATTGTGTGCTTTACCATTCTGACAGTAGGAAAAAAAGTAAGTTATCATAAAACAGGTAATTAGAAGTAAAGAAAAAATGAACTTTGAGGTACTTGTTTACTTGTTTTTTTTTTTTGATAATGAAATGTGAATTATTGTTTGTTTGGAAAACAGTAAGTTAAGGTAAAAAAACAGGTAAAGAAAAAATGAACTTTGAGGTATTTACTTTTTTTTTTTGGTAATGAGATGTGTATTAAATAATGCCTTCCAAATTTTTTTCAATACATTTTTTCGTTTTATAGACAGGGTAAAAAAGGAAGGATAGAAAAAACAATATCATGGATTCCTGTTCAATTATTCTCACCGGCAAAAACTCTGACTTGAGATTTAGTCTAAACACACCGACTTATTTAGACTCTGAAAAAAGTTACGAATTTGCTCTGCTTAATTTAGACACTTATAACAGCATACACAACGTTACCTCAAAAAATAACGAAATCAAGTACATGACCGATGCTGGTGCCTCCTGGCAGAAAGTGGTAGTTACTCCGGGTGCTTACGAAATAGAGGATTTGAATAAATTTCTCAAATCGGCGATAGATGCCAATGCTCATAACCAGGAAGCCATTACAGTTCTTCCGAATCTAAACACTTTAAGAACCGACTTGATAATTACCGATACGAACTACAGAATATCCTTTACGGGTGACAACAGTTTAGCTCCAGTCTTGGGATTTGACTTAGGCAACTACGTGAAAAGTCGAGAAAGTCAAAACACCGTCGACATTATGAGTCAACACAATTTTCGTACACGTCGATATAATTGGCAATTCTTACCTAAACAACGACACTCAGCCCACTTTATATTCCTTTTATCCCAATTCCCCTCCCGGTTTCAAAATCATAGAGTCCCCTCATAATTTAATTTATCTTCCAGTTACTACCACCTTAATCAGAAATATAAGAGTTTGGCTGACATCTCAGATTAACGAACCGTTGGATTTAAACGGAGAAACTAACAGTGCGACTTCATTTGAGATCTAAAAAAAGGATAAAATGATCGTGTTTGGAAAAAAGGGAAAGGACTCTTTCTTAATTCTTATAATAAAAAAAACAAACGGTTTAACATCTAAAAACCAAGCTTTCGTCAAATTTATAACAACACCCAAAAAATGAGCGTAGTAGAAGATTACTTAAAAATCAACGAACCTTTGGTGTACGATTCCTCCGTCGAATCTTACACCTATCACGAATACAATCCAATCGTTGGCACTAATCTCAACAACGTAAATTCAGAAATCCGCATACACGTAGAAAACCAAGATTTATTTCTACACGTTGCCAACAGTTACCTCCTGATTAAAGGAAGGTTACTGAAGGACGACAACTCGGCTTATACCGATGCTGACGTAGCCGAGTTGATTAATAATGCCCCCATGTTCCTGTTTTCTAATATCAAATATCATCTCGGTGATAAACAAGTCGACGAGTTAAATTATCCGGGGTTCGGTACTCTGATGAAGGGTTTACTCACTTACGGTTCGGCGAGCAACCGGCTTTGCTCGGTCAGTGCTGGGCGCTGGATAGTGCAGCTTCAGTCGCTGCTGAACTAACGAATAACTTGGGATACAAACAGCGGCACGCGTCCATCATCGTTGAAACAACTCCCAAGGGAAGCTTTACATTCGCCATCCCTTTGACACACATCATGGGATTTTTCGAAAATTACGATAAGCTAATCTACGGAACCAAACACGTGCTCACACTCATGCGAGCGAGTGACACTAATGCCATCTTCAAAGCAGCGGCCAATGGCAAAGTCGTTCTAAATAACATCAGCTGGATCGTTCCACATGTCACTGCCTCGGACGAGAAGAAAATTAATCTCTACAATCTCATCGACCACGGAGCGACGGTGGATTTAGGATTTAGGCACTGGCATTACGATAGCTGCGTGCTCCCTCAAAATACCAGCTTCACCTGGCGCGTTTTGACTACTTCCGCCGTTGAAAAACCTAGGTGGATAGTTCTAGCTTTTCAAACTAACAGGCAGGACTCTTTAGTTAAAAATCTTAGCGTGTTCGATCACTGCAGTCTGCAAGACGCTCACGTGACTCTAAATTCCGAATGATATCCGTTCTCGAGTTAAATACTAATTTTGCCACTGGAGAGTACGTCGGCTTGTACAGAATGGCGTAGCAATTTAGACAGCTTTGTTACGATACCAACGACTTGAGTTTCGACTTGCTTCAGTTCAAGAAAGCCTATCCTCTCGTGGTGTTGGATTGCTCCAAACAGTCCGAGAGGCTTCAATCCGGAATCGTGGATGTACAAGTCAAACTGAAGTTTAGAGCAGCAGTACCGGCTAATACTACTTGTCACGCTCTGCTCATTGGGGACAGGAAAATGAATCTAAAGTTGGACAGAGGCAAAGTCGAAGTTGTTTATTAAATAATAAAAAAGATATGGCGCTCAAAACAAGATCGCGAAAAAAGAAAGGCGGCTTTTTGCCGTTGGCATTGTTAGGACCGATTTTAGCCGGGATCAGAGGATTGGCAGGTGGGACAGCGGGGGTGGTATCTGTCGTAAAAAAGGGTCAAAACGATGCAAAAATTCTTGCTGAACTCGTGCGACATCACAAGCAAGTGGAAGGTTCTGGCTCAAAGAAAAAAAACTAAGAAAAAAACTAAGCAAAAAAACATTTTCCTGTGGCAAAGGTCTTTACTTAAGGCCACCCAAGGTTTAATAGACTTTGATAAACCTTTAACGAACTTTGATTTAAACGGATTAGCTAAAGCAAATTCCGAAATCTTGAGGTAGTTTTAGTAAAGACACGCTTCCCTTAAAACTTAGGCCTACTGGCGAAAATGGAATCGTAAACTTGGAAGATTTCAACGATGGAGACGGAAGTCACTGGGTAGCCTATTCTACCGTTTCTGGCGAACCCTGTTATTTCGATAGTTTCGGCAACATGGGTCCTCCTCGGTCCATGGTTAAATACTTGGGGTCGGGAATCAAATACAATTACGAATGCGTGCAAAACTTTGACCAGATTTGGTGCGGGCACTTTTGTTTATTTTTCCTTAGCGCCTTCTCTAAGACTCGTAATTACGAAGTTGTTTTAGATAAAATGAAATCTAATGAAAAGTGACGTGCAAATCCAACTGGAAATAAACGTCTTCCGTATCAAAATCTTCGACCGTGTGTACCGCGATGGTCGAATCTTTTTCCATTTCGTAAGGAATGTCAAAAATGGTAGTCGTTGAATGCGCTTCCCTCGTTTTAGTAATGAGAAAGGTTTTCATTCCCGCTATACATTTAACAACGACTTCTATGCTTGGATCATAGCAGTACAAAATTGCTTTAGGAATTAAACCAGAACTTGTACTTATATAGTTCGCGATAGATCCGGAATTAACGAACCAGTCGACTTCTTTATGCAAAGGGCTTTTCATACAGGAACTGATTATCATGAAACAGTTTTCGAGCACAAATTTCTTCGTAGCCGCATCACTCGGTAAAGTAGGTTCGTTTAGATTTCTAATCGATTTATTAGCGGCATTGAAGTATTCTTTATGCTCGTCTTGTAAGAAGCAATTGCTGTCGACGAATGCCTTAGTAACAGCATCGCTCGGTAAAGTCGGGTCGCTTAGATTTCTAATCGGTTTGTACGTTGCGTTGAAGTATACTTTTTGATCGTCCTGTAATAAACAATTCCTGTCAACGTACACTTTTGATGTCGCGTCAGCAGCGTGCCGGGGAAAGCTATATCCTTAATTTGCTTCTTCTTTGCGTAAAAATTACCGTCAGCCTCGTCTACGTACAACGTATTTTTTCGATGCTAGAAATGGTGGAAGCTAACTCATCGGAGAGAAGAGTAATGGCAGGAGGCAAGTCGGTTTTAAGTTTCTGAATGTCCATTGTCAGAGTACCGACCTGAGAATAATTTACGGCATCTTCAGGTTCGATAGCAGCTCCTACTTTAGTTACACGCTTGCTTTGCATATCGTAGTTGTTTTCGGCAGTTAAAATGTATCCTAGTCCCGGCTGTCCTCTCGGACCAACTCCTTCACCACCTCTCGTCCTTTTCAAAGCTTGTCCAAACTTGTTAACTGACATCCTTTTTTTTAAATACGAGAAATTTAACTGATGAGGTTAAAAAATTTTCGTATATAATAAAAGGAAGAACCTCAAAATAAATAATAACCTCAAAATGGCTGAACCATCCTGGCAATCGAATCTTTCCAATATCTTGCAAAAAAACTTGCTGAAAGTTAAGAATGAGAATGGTACAAAGATTAACAGCGGCGTAAAATATTCCTTGTCTCCTTCCATTCAGTTTAAAGATTTAAAGGGTTCGGGAACTCCCATTTCTGACGAAAAATAAAAATATAAAGGTTGGATTTCACCCAGTGACCCGGAAACTCAAAAATTTTTGAAAAATCTTAAACGATACATCTGTAAAAAACTAGAGATAGAATTTGACGAGCAAAAACCCGTATCCATGACTATGTTTAATTATCCCAATTCTATGCATACGGCTTCCTCCTGTTACCCCTATTGCGAAAAGGCGAACGAAGGAGACAAACCTCTGTCTTCGAACTTAGGTGTACGAGAATACCCACGAGACGAAAGGGAAACTTAACAAAAATGTTATTGACAAACCCTGGTTTAACTTGCCATCTCACAATGCTTTAAACCTTACGGATGTCACTGGAGAAATTACCGCGGTGTATGTCACCAACGATTCCCCCAGCAACGTGAAATTATGGTGCAACGTAGACTTTGGAGTAGCTCATTCTGATACTTCCAACGATAAATTTACGGATGAAGACTTTAAGGGTTTAGTATCTCCGTAAAAAAAATGTGTAAATAAAAAAACGTAATGGAAATTAAAAACTACGACTTTTTTGCGCCTAAGAAAGAACCTAAAAATCATCCATTTCTACCTTCAAATATCAAATATCAAATATCAGTCTAATTATAGGCCCCGCGAATTGCGGAAAAACTAATTTATTGTTTAATTTCATTTGTAATGAAAGATGGCTCGACTACGACCGGTTGTATATTTACAGTAAAACTTTATGCCAGTCAAAGTACAAAGCTTTACAGTCTGTAGTTGCCGAAATTGAAAGAAAAATAGGACGGAATGTCGCTTTTTTTTACGATTCTCAAATTGCTTTAATTCCGCCCGAAGAACTCGACCCAAATTTTCGAAACCTAATTCTTTTTGACGATTGCCTTTTAGACAAACAAAAAACATCGAACGTTATTTCTCTCAAGGACGTCATTCAAACGCCGACGTTTTTTATTGCAGTCAGTCCTACACGAGAATTCCTAAACAAGTGATCAGAGACAACGCAAAATTATTAGTATTTTTTCCCGTTGATGAGTTAAATTTGAAACACGTTTACGAAAATCACGTTGGCACTGACATGAAATTTTCGTACTTTAAAACGTTGTGTAAAACTTGTTGGAAAAAGCCTTACGGGTTTTTATCGATTAACAAAACGTTAAACGGGGGGAGATATAAACGTTCGTTTTTACCTGTTAAACAAAAAGAATGGAAACGAAACGAGAAATCGCAAAACTCAAAAGACGTTCAACTAAAAAGTTTTTAAATCGACGTTTGGGCGAGAGAGAACAAGAAGAATCGTTACAAGAATTTTTTAAACCGGTAGTAAGCACTTTGAAGCCGAGTCTTTTAAAACCAGCATCGGTCAGCACCACGCAAACTACACCAATTAAAACTTACAAAGAGGAAGAAACTGATGATGAGGAGGAGGAGGATGATTACGATGCATTGGGCTTATCGCTATCCCCCGTTTCTACTAGTCTGAAGACCCCTCTTAATTTCAGTATCGCCGAATATTCAACTCCGGCTCAAGCTCCTATAATGCGAATTCCTCCCGAGACCCACGCCTCTACGAGCACCGGTCCTAAACTCACCCCTACATATTCCGCGATGCAACATAGACGCATTTCTACCCCGCCAGAACTCCCTAACATAACCACTCTAAGGTCCCTCGATAGTTTGTTACCTGGTCAGAATATTGGAGACACTGCTAAATATTTCTTGATAAAATTTTTCGAAAATCCGAAGGATACTGACCCGGTTTTTAGGTTACAGTACGATACTAAAAATGGCGAACTGACCTTATAAAGTAGTTAAAATTTTTGAGAATGACGTAGTGGTCGAGGGGCAACAACATATAGGGAGACGCGGCCTTTGGAATTTGCTAGTTTTCAAAGATTTGAAAGAAACCTCCCTCACGCCGGAAGTTAAAGCAGCTTACGCGAACATGTTACAAAATACTAACGCTATTTACCACAACAACGACCCAAATACTCATAAACCAAAATCTAATCGGAGCGCTAAGCACAGGTCTGTTATCGCTCCGATTTTGGGAAGACGTGAAATTGAAGATGGTGCCGATTTGGGCCAAGAAAAAAGGGACGGGCATGGTTAAAAAAGCTAGTAGCAGAGTCGATTATAAATATTACGACGATCCTAACGACTTGATAAAGAGACTCAGGCTTTTGTACAAATCTACTTTGGCCGGTCACGACGGACATAGAAACGAAATTATCGAAATTTTATCAGAAATGCAGCAAAGACAAATCATAACTGCTCGGGAAAAAGGGGTGGCTTATCAAAATTTAGTTTCGGATATATAAACAAAGAACCAAAAAAAATATCAAGATGAGGTATTGCGTCAAATGTAAACGTCACACTTCTAACAGTTCCCGTACCGTCCGTTATCATCACCGCAAAAAATAACCGACAGATGGAGGTTGTATTTATCGAGGTATGCAGAACGAAAAGAGCTTTCTTTATCAAGTCTGGGAAAGGAATGGTAAACAAAATAATCGATAAGTTACCCCTCGAATTGCATTTACCGGGTTATCAATACTGCGGTCCGGGAACTAAACTGGAAAAAAGATTGACTCGAGGAGATCCGGGAATTAATAAACTAGACGAAGCGTGCAAAGAACAAGATATCGCTTACTCCGAGAGTTCGGATTTGAAAGACCGGCACATTGCCGACGAAGTTCTCATTTCCAAAGCTCAAAGAGTGAGAGACGATCCTTCACTGACGTGGAGGGAAAAACTAGCCGCTTCAATCGTTAAGAAGATCATGAAAACGAAACTAAGGTTCGGAATGGGAAATAAAAAAATGGATCAACTCGTAAAAGAACTTCACAAACCAACACGAAAAAATTTTCCGAGACGGAAAGTGATTGTACTGAGCCTAAACGATCTATGGCAGGCTGACTTGGTGAAAATGATATCTTACGCCAACTTAAATAAAGGATTTAACTAACTACTAACCTGCATTAACGTCATGTCCAAGTTTGCTTGGGCCGTTCCGCTTAAATCTAAATCCGGCACATACGTTACCGAAGCTTTCAAGAAAATACTCGCGGGAGTAACACCCCCTAAATATTTACAAGTCGATTTAGGTAGCGAGTTCTACTATAAAGACTTCAAAACCCTACTTAGGCGTCATAACATCAACATGTACTCTACGTACTCTGAGAAGAAAGCGAGCGTGGTAAAACGTTTCAACAGAACGCTAAAAACTTGAATGTGGAAACGATTTACCACGCAAGGGACTTACGAGTGGACGCATGTTATCGACGAGTTAGTTTCCAATTACAATAACACGGTTCATTCCGCCATAAAACTTAAACCGAGGGAAGTAACCAAACGTCACGAACCTTTGTTGAGACGAAGTAGTACTAAGCGGTTGTCGAAGAAATCCAAATTTGCCGTAGGAAAAAAAGTCAGAATTTCTAAAGTTAAGAAAATTTTTGATAAAGGGTATTTGTAAAATTTTACTAACGAAGTTTTGACGATCCGTGAAGTACAAAAAACCGATCCGGTAACTTATCTTTTAAAAGATGAATCGGGTGAATCGGTGCTCGGTGGTTTCTACGAACAGGAAATTCAAAAAACTCTAGTTCCAGATTTATTTCTCGTGGAACAAGTATTACGTAAAAAGAAAGGAAAAGATGGAAAAATGCTTTATTTTGTTAAGTGGAAGGGTTACGATTCTAAATTTAATAGTTGGATAGATAATATTACCGGTCTAAAATGAAATGATCCTCTTGAAAAAATTTTTTTTATCCTTCCACCTTTTTATTCCTTAAAAAATGTTGTTCCTCAATATTAAAAAAAAGGATAAAAAATTTTAAAGGTTCCATACCTCGTTACTAAAAAAAGGATTTCTCGTTTCAGAAATGGAAACTAAAACCATTTTCACCTGCATTTACTGTCGAGAAACTTTCCGTACACAATATCTGCTGCGAAACCATCTTCGTTGGAATCACCCCTCCGACTGGGAAGAATGCGCTTGTTTCGTAGACGATTTACCCGACTATCTCAACAATCACTGCCTTTCACGAACGCATGGACTTTGTCACCGAAGATACGAAATACCACTGTTGGAGGAATTTGGCGATCCACTTCGATTCTTCTTATCTACACGAGTGGCTTTGCAAAATCTGCTGCTAACTTGTCTGGAGCAGATGGTTAATTGTAAGGCGCAGCTTTGTTTGGGAATTGAATTTTTTTGAGACGAAACATTATCGGAGACGGGTTTTTGGTCCAGGTATTCGGAATTATACAACCCGAACGACATTCCCGCTGTATTGGACGAAGCATTCCGCAAAATTCAAAAATCCATCGACGTTTATGCGGGGGGAGGAAGTGGTTGGGCCATAAAACGAATCACCAACTTGTTCATCAGAGTGGCGGAGTATCGACCGATGCGAACTTCGTCGTATATTCCACTCGCTAGAAAACTCGAGGCTAAGGCAAAATCGGTAGTAAACATTCAAAATCTAACCGACGCAAAATTTTTCTATACTCGACGCTATCATCGGGTTTGGGGTTATATAGTACTAACCCCGAAGATTACAAAGAGCTCGAAGACATGCTCGACACTAGCTCTCTCTCCTACCCGACCAATTTCGAGGAAATTGAAAAGTTTAAAAAGCTGAACGATCTTTCTATCGACATCGTCGGTTTTAACGACGACGAGGGATTGTACCCGCTCAGAGTTTCCAAGAACTACGACGGACTACCCATCGACCTTCTCTCGTTGAGTGACGCGGATAATACCCATTGCTGCGCCATTACGGACATTGCTACGTTTTTACGTTATCAAGGCTCGGGGACTCATGCCAAATACTACTGCCGAAACTGCTTCGCAGGATTTGGAATGGAGTGGATGCTTTAGTTCACCAAAACGAATGCGTCAAAATCAATCCTGCGCAAGCTCTCCGATTTAAGGCTCAAGGAGAGAACTTTCTCGAGTTTAGACATTTTAACCGTCAAAACCCATTTTCTTGGATCATCTATGCCGACTTCGAGAGTGTCTACTCCTGCCCATCCACACTGCTCAGCCGGGCCCATCGACGAGCTGGACTACCCGAATTCATCGACACGCACCTTGCAGCTTGGGCTACGTCGTGATCGGTCAAAACGGGCATATCGTTAATCGAGACTACTACTTGGGAGAAGATGCGGTGGAAGTTTTTTATAAACGCTGAAGAAAAAAGCGCGACATTACAACGAGTTGTTGAAAAGGATACTACCCCTCAATCTTTCCCCAGCCGAACAGTTCAGTTACGAAGAGGCCAAAGTCTGTCACTATTGCGAAAAACCATTCCCCTTTTTGGTTTCGAAAGGCGACCCCAACACTAAAGTTAGGGATCACTGTCACATTAGCGGAAAATATAGAGGACCTGCTCACTCGAAATGTAATCTCAACGCTCCAAAAAAAAGAACCATCCCAGTCGTATTCCACGGTCTAGAAGGGTACAACATGCATCTTCTCGTACCCCCAGTGCACATGTTTAAGGGACAAGTCGACGTTATCGGTCGGAATGCCGAGCGTTTTCAGAGCATGACGATCAAGAGGTTAGACAGCGGGAACAGCCTTCGATTCATAGACAGCGTGAATTTCCTTAAAGCTTCGCTGGATACTTTGGTCAAACACCGCAGGAGCTTCCCGATTCTGGAGGTAGCTTTGGACTCTGGTTTGAAATCCTCTTGGTTCATCGAAGAAACTGCGCGAGACAGCGTTGTAGATCTGCTGACCCGGAAGGGCGTTTACCCCAACGAGTACGTTACCGACATGTCCGTCTTCGAAAAAGAAGAGCCTCCCTCTCGAAAATGCTTTTTCTCTCAACTGAAGGACGAAGAGTTGGCGGGTGAGAAGTACGTGAGAGTGCTCAACCTGTGGCTCAAGATGAAAGTAAAGAAATTCGGCAGCTATCACGAAATCTACCAGATGACCGACGTTTTCCTACTCGACGACATCTTCGAAGATTTCAGAAAAATATGCCTCGCCAACAAGTTGGATCCCTGTTACTACATCTCTACTCCAGGATTTAGTTGGGCGGCACTTCTGAGAATGCAGAAATCGAATGCAGAAATCGAAGAAATCGAGTTGTTTTTACACTCGGGAAAACACAACATGATAACTTCCGGTATCAGAGGCGGCGTGTCGTTTATTTGCAAGAGATATTCGAAGGCGAACAACAAACATCTGGCCAATTTCAATCCCGGCGAACCCTCCATTTACATAATTTACTTGGATATGAATAGCTTGCACGGTTTCGCTATGAGAGCTCGTCTTCCTTACGACGGATTCCGTTACTTGACCAAGGAAGAAATTCTGACCTTAGACGTTGATACCGTGCCGGACGATGCGGATGTCGGATGTCGAGGTCGATTTAGAATACCCCGCGGAGCTTCACGACTCGTATAATGACTATCCCCTAGCTCCCGAGAAGCTCGAGATCGGAGAAGACCTCGTTTCACCCTTTTCCCGAAAACTAGCGGAAGATATCAATCATGACATCAAACCTTCTGCCAAGCTCGTGCCGAATCTCCTGCACAAAAAGAACTACGTCGTTCACTACCAAAATTTGAAGTTCTACCTGCATCACGGATTGATTCTTCGTCGCATCCGAAGAGTACTGAGCTTCAACCAGAAACCCTGGATAGAGGGGTACATCAACTTCAACACAGAGAAAAGGCAGCAATCGACCGCACCCTTTGAAAAGGATTACTTTAAGCTGTTAAACAACTCGGCGTTTGGCAAGACGATGGAAAATAAGCAGAAGCGAGTCAATGTAAAACTGTGCACTGATCCCAAGAAGGCGGTTAAGTACACCGCCCAACCTCACACGGATTCGTTCGAAATCCTTAACGAACATTTAGTACAGATCAACCGCAGAGTCAGGAGCGTCTGTTGCGATCTACCGACGTACTCGGGGTTCAGTATTCTGGAACTGTCAAAACTGGCCATGTTCCGCTTCCACTACGAATACGTTAAACCCAAGTACGAGGACCGTGCCAAACTCCTGTTTACCGACACCGACAGCCTTTGCTACGAAGTGGAAACGGACGACGTGTACGAGGATATGAAGCGAGACCGTGAACGTTTCGATACCAGCAATTATCCGAGAGATCATCCTGTGTACTCCGAAGCGAACAAACAAGTCCTGGGGAAGATGAAGGACGAGATGGTCGGCGTTCCCATCTTAGAATGCGTGGGTTTACGATCCAAAATGTACGCCATTAGAGCGCAGAAAACGAAGACGTCCATGAAGGCTAAGGGTATCCAGACATCTTTCGTGAAGAAACACTTGGACTTTGATGATTGCGAATCCGCCCTAAGAATGCCAGTACCGGCACCAAAAGGAACCTGGACTAAAATTGCCAGCTCGAAACACGAACTAAGCACGGTGAAAGTTACGAAATCTCTCCTCTCTGCTTACGATGACAAACGTTTTATCTTAGACAATGGGGAAGATACGCTAGCTATCGCTCATCGAGATTCTGGCACGTGGCGAGAGTACGAAGACGACTTCGACTCCGACGTAGACATCATGATCGACGAGGATGAGGAGGAGAGCGCGAGTTTAGCGTTCATCTCGAAGAAGAAGGAGGAGTTGAACGATGCTAAACGAGAGGAAGAGCGGGTTAGATCGGTACGACGATCTGCGGTACTAGAGAACCGCAGGATAAAACTGAACGACCTCGCGGCGTGGAAGGAAAAAGGAAAAGCTAAGCGAAGAATGTTGGCTAGGGAAAGATGGGCTACTATGTGCCCAGAACTGAAAAAGGCTAGATTAGAGAAACAAGCCGCTACTAAAAGGAAAGCTAGCGAACGAGAGACTGAGGAGGAAAGAAAGCCAGATTGAAAAAAAAGCTGCTAGTAAGAGGAAGGTTCAAGAACGAGAGACTGAGGAGGAAAAGAAAGCCAGATTGGAGAAGGAAGCTGCTCGCAAGAGGAAAATGCACGCTTGTGAAATGATAGACCGGCAATGCCATTGGGGACTTTGATCTGGCACCCAAGGTGGTCATTCCCTTTCCTTCCCGACCCTTTTTCCCCTCCCCCCCAACCCACCTATCCTATAACTGCAACCTTGACGCTGGTGGAGAGGCTTACTCCCTGGTTGAATATTTAAAAAAAAACCCGAGTCAAAATAATTCGAAAAAAAGGGTATAAAAAAATAGACTCGGATTTTTTTTGACAGTTCAATTGGGGAAACCAATAGCAGTATCAATCAAAAAAAGGTATCAAAAGACACTTTTCCACCTGATTGACAAAAAAAATTGGAAGTAACAGTCCCACTTTCATGACGTGACCGGAAGTGACACCCCCATTTTATTCACGTGACCGGAAGTGACGTCATTAGGCACACATCATAAGTGAGGTAATGGAGGTAGCAAAAGGATGCAAAAAAGTAGCAAAAGGCACTTTCCCACCATCCTCCAGATTGATGAAAACTAAAAAAGTGGGGGTTCTCCAAATTGACGAAAAAAAAGTAACAAAAGGCACCATCCTTCAGATTTAAAACGAAAAAAAGGTAGCAAAAGGCACTTTTTTCACCCCTTCCAGATCGATGAAAACGAAAAAAGTATCAAAAAGCACTTTCCGGCCAGATCGACGAAAACCGGAAGCCCACTTTGATCACGTGACCGGAAGTGACGTCCCCATTTTGATCACATGACCGGAAGTGGGGGTCACGGAGGTAGCAAAAGGATGCAAAAAAGTAGCAAAACACACCACCCTCCAGATAGGTGAAAACGAAATAAAAGTAGCAAAATGCACTTTCCCACCATCCTCCAGATCGATGAAGCCCCACTCCCGGTTATGACGTCACTTCCGGCTATGACGTCACTTCCGGTTATGACGTCACTTCCGGTTGTGACGTCACTTCCGTCCGGGGGGGTGGAGGGCGCTACAGCTCAATCGCGTTCTTACCCTACTGATATTGAATCCAGCTAAAACCAAAACTAGTATAAGAGAAGCTGCCATGTTACAAAAAAAGGTCGGCCGTTGAACGTAGTGATACCACTCAATCTGGGAAAGGCCGCCAAGGTTAATCTTATTGTCAATTAAATCGCATTCGAAAATTTAATGAAAATCTAGAATACAGCTACTCGCAGTAGCAATCTTCAAGTCTTCATTCAACATCTAATTATTTGGTGCGATCTGGGCTAATAGGTTTAACCTTGGCAGCATTTCCTTGGTTGAATGATATCAGTACTTTCAAAGAACTACCCTTTTTGGAAACTAGGTGGCTTCTCTTATACATGTTTTGATTTTGGGTAGGTATCACAAATTTCGTAGGACTGTGAACGTACAAAGGTCACATCGTCGTGTCTTCGTCTCTGTCATTTTTTTCTGGAAGAATTTATGTCTAACTTTTCACATTTATAATTAATCATATGTAGTCATGTACATGTAAAACTCAAATTGCAGTAGGCTACTCGTCTTTTTTGTTGTCGAACTTGCTTAAGATTTGTAAAATTAATTAGAACGTGTGATGAATTATCAGTACGATGAATTAAACATGCAATGAATTATATGTGCGTTGTGTGTGTACACACTATGAATTGTTCCACGATGCAATAACTGCAATGACTTGTCCATGCAATGAATTGTTGGCGATGTATTCTCTGGATACCCTGACACAGGGTTTCAAAATTTAAGACTAGTATGTTAACGAACATCCAAAATTTAATCGACGAAAATATTTCTTGTATTCAGCACTGAGTTCAAATGTTTGAATCTGTACAGTGTCTACCATGAAGATTACAGCGAATTAGAGGACATGCTTGACACCTGCCCCATGAAGCTTGACCAATCAATTTAAACGAGCGAACGTCTTGTGGGTTAACATCATAGGTTCCAGCAGCAAGGAGGACTTGTTCCCATTTTGCATTTCTATAAACTTGGAATGTCAGCCCATAGATCTTCTCTTGGTCACAGCGGAGGTCAACAATTTGGACACCTTGAACTGTTGCATTATTAAAGACGTTACCAAGGCACTGGTTATTTTATGCTGAAACTGCTAGGTCACGTTTGGGAGGGAAAGGATGCTGCTTACTCGTCAAAAAGAATGTTTGAAGATCAACCCAACACAATCGCTGAAATTCAAGAAACCCAGCACAAAGTTCCTCGAATTTCACCACTTTAACCGTCTAAAGCCCTACTGCTGGTGTGTTTAGCGGACTTTCGAGTAACTCCTTTGTCAGTTCCAACTACTTAACCCGACGCTTCCACCAGTTCAACCACTAAAATTCAGATGCATGCTCCTTGTAGTTTTGGCTACATCATGGTGGATCTGAACAGTGAAATTGTCAAAACAGAGTATTACTTGGGAGAAGATGACGTGGTCGACATGTTTGACAGATGTATGGTGAAAGAGGCCATACATTATGCCAATCTGCTAAAAAAATTAAAACCCCTCGACCTCACGCTAGCCGAAAATTATCCTTCCGCTTCGCCAATGTCTGTCACTATTTCGAAAAAACCCTTCCACCTATTCGATACGATTCTATCCAAGAGTGAATGCAAGGTCAGGGACACTCAGTGGAAAGTACAGGGTTCAGGTAAAAGTCTCTGTATCATCGATAATTTAAATTTTCTACGCTCAATACTCTGGTCGGCAACCAAAAAAAGTCGCAATCCTCAGGGCACATTCGGTTAAAATCCACGTGTCTATTTTATTTTAGTTTTTCCCCGTGGCCTTCCCACGATTTAACAGCTTTTGGTAAGGAGAAAGACAACCTCAGGGAACGAACTGGAAACCTCCGATCACCCCTGGGGGCATAGATAATGTTAAGACTAGATCAGAGTAGACCCCGTAACCGCTGGTAGTCTATCACACTACCCTGGCCAACACTGAATAGCAGCAACTCTGTCAAGGTCCCCTTGCTAGTCACTGATCAGACTATCTTCTTCAGTCAACTGTTTGTTCACCTTCACGAACTTAATTGGGACTCAATCAGGTTTCATTTTCTTTACAAATTAAATTAACCGAGTTCAGTTTAGAATTATATAGACCCTGAAACAGTCCCTTAGCCACCACTGAAAATTGGGGGTTGACGTAAGTCTACGTTTTGGTCCTTTAGGCTGCATTGAATGACTATGAACTGCTGGTGTGCTGGTCGGCAACAGGGGAGGAGTCAGCGGAGGGAGTGCAGAAAATTTCTTTTTAAATGAATTATCGAAGGGTGAAAAATAGTGGAATCTTTTGGTCAGTTATTTCCGAAGTGACTAGGCTTAGAGGTACTACTTAAAAAAAAAACTTCCACAGTTAAATGGAACGTCGAAAGATGAAAAAAATGGCGCAACCTTTTACTCAATTTTTTTCCAAAACAACTTGGAAAAAAGCTTCCACATTTCAAATCGACGTGCTCCATGTTCATTTTATTCTCCCTGGTTTCAGAGGACCTTTGGGACATTTTTGCTCTGAATTTCGAAACCTTTAGGGTCGCTTTCTTCCTTTAAACCGGTTTGTTATGGACATTTTTCGTCATATTTTGGCCCTTTGAAATTTTTTACTAATATTCTTCAGAAGTTTGTTTTGGAAAATTTTAGTCGCTTCTGTATTAACACAAAAGGATCTTCAAATCGTAGTTGGGATTGGTTAACGGAAAAAGTGAATAGCAAATCAAATGGCCAACTCAGTTTTTCCAACTTAGTTCTTAATGTTTCCAACTATACCAGATTTTCATCGAGTACATATTTAGTTCATGTTTCTGCTTTTACTAAAGCAATGGGTAGTGATGGGCCAGCAAACGAACTAGCAAATCAAATGGGCAACTATGCATGATATTTTGAAATTAGTTGATATCGCGATTTCAGACTAGCAGAAGCCCTTATTAAGTGTTGTGTTGCGCAAATTTTGCTTAGTTTTCTGATTTACCTAATATGCCTTTTACAATCATTGCAACGATGGGGTAACACGGCGATTCCCTATCTACCTGGTCCGGTGAGTAGGAGCCCCCCCCCCCCCAAAAAAAATACCAAATAATCCAGAAACCAATACAGCTTTTGTTTTGGTATATTAGTATATCAGTACTTTTTCGCACCTCCCCCTTCCCCCCCAAAAAAAATATATATATACAGGGTGAGGCAAAAGTATGGTCACACGCAAATTACTGCCGTTATAGAGGTCCTATGTAAATTCTGAAGACATATTTGTAATGTAAGTCAGATTACATTCAAGGTCATCCAAATTATATCTTCCAAACAGCACAAGATACAGCACAAAAGTGAATTACAAAGTTGTGCGTGAACATTAAACATGACAAACTACGAAAACAGATTGAAAATCGAAGCATAATTGCAATAGTTACAAGGAAAACAAAATAGCATGCAACAATGTCTTCCCTGAACGTTTTAACTGCCATGCAGTGAAGCTTAGGGACTGCCTCTACAAGCGAAGGCATTAAGTTCCGAGCCTTTACTGCATCAATGAGTTCAGTTAAATTTCAGATTTCAATAAACGAAAACGGATACGATTAAGGCCTAAAGTAATGAGCTATCTCAAACCCCAGAAAGTCATGTTCGGTGTGATTTTACATTAATTTTTTTTTACCTAAGCTTAATGCCCTTTTGAGTGATTTCCACCGGTCGCAACAACCGGCCAGCAATGAAAAAACGCAATTTCGTTACGAATGCCCTAATGTTCATCCAAGGCTGCAAATTCCTGGACATTCGAATGCCCGCACTTTTTAATAGCTCCATAGATCATTATAGCATTACAGATTACTTCCATTAAAGGGTAAATTGCAAGTTGATGGTGTACAGGAAACAATTAACGAGAGAATTTGCGTCACTTGCTAACTGGCAGAGATGGATTTATATTTCTGCCATCTAGGACTATGCAGATATACCCCCACCCCGCCAAAAAAAAAGTGCTTCGGTTTTTTTTTTCCACGAAAAACAGTTTCAGAAAAAATGCAGGATTGGCAGATTCAGAATACAGGATCAGAATACGCCGAAAATAAGGTATCATGTGGGAAAACAGAGAGGGTGCATGGTTTAAAGGTTTGGCCATTCGTATGCGTAAATAAACATGTTTTTCGGGGTGCAGGTGCAATTTTGACTTGCAGTAGTAAGCTAGTTGTAGTATTATTCGAAAGTACATGTTACCGACTGGAAGACATGGCCAGTACTTTTTTTTTGGCGGGGTGGGGGAGACTATAAGGGACGGGAATGTAAGTGCCCCCAAAGAACGAGGCGAAAATCGTTGACTCTTCGAAAAATCATCCGATGTTTTCTCCAAGAGTTTTTTTTTTCTTCATCATGGTGCTATACATTTCACAAAACAAGAAATATAATTGCTTCTTACATTAAAGTGGTCGTACGTTTTCTAGTAGCAGGGGGTCGTAAAGTGGGGTGTAATTTTTCGATCTCTTCCCAGAAAAAAATATTTATTTTGGCATACAGATGCCAGCACGTATAAACTATGCAGTGCCCCCTTATTAAATGCCACCCGCCCCTCTTATGTTCAGAGTATCCTAATCGTATACTCCTGCATTTTTCCTGAAACTTTTTTCCTGAAAAAAAAAACCCACCAAAGCTTTTTTTTTTGAGGGGGGGGGGGGCAATATCTGCATAGTCCCAGGCGGCAGAAATATAAATTAGCCTCTACCAGTTAGCCAGTAACGCCAGTTATTCTTGTCAGTTCTATTGCTACCTGTTCAGCATCTGTATTCTGTAATGCCATAATGATTTAGAAGATATTGAAAAGTACGGGTATTCTAAGTAATAGTTATTGGTTAAAAACTATTGGTTATTGATTTTTAAACCCCGGCTGCGATAATTTGGCCGCAAGACATGCAAATACGTCGAGGGGGCGAAGCCCCCGAGACGATTTGCATGTCGAGCGGCCAAATCATCGCAGCCGGGGTTTAAAAATCGATAACCAATAGTTCTTTTAATAAATAACATATTTATATCAAGGTTGGGACGTCAAGCTAACTCGTATTTAATTAAAACGTGTTTGTGTTTTGTGAAAAAGACTGAAGGTCATTCCATTTTAGTTTACTGAGGGTGGAGTGGTTCGTAGAACGACGAATCGTTTGCGTCCGTTTGTGGGGGAGTGGGCAGGAATGATAGCAGGAATTGTTTCGCCGTATTTCACGCTAGCTAGGTCGCTTGTGTTTTCGAAGCTTTTCGGAGTGATAGAACTTCGATAAAAGGCTGCAGGGATAGAATGACATTCTAGGAAGGTATGTAATTCATTTTGAGCGTTTGTAGTTTGAGAATTGTTTAAAAACTAGGTAATAGGGTAGCGTTATGAATGAAGGCCATTGCATTTTAGTTTGCGGAGGGAGGGGGAGGGGGGAAGTTAACGCAGCGTGAATGGCTTAGATATTGGCCAGACGTATAAGAGTTTGCAGGGATGGGATTTCATTCCTTTTAAGTAATTAAGTTTTGTGCGCTTTTATTGCGTTACGTTTTTTTTTTCACGATGTATTTGGTCGTTGGTGTGTGTTCCCGGTCGCGTGATCCGGAAGTGTCAAAAGTGTGTTATTGGCAGAAGTGTTGGTTATCGGCAAAAGTGTGAGGTAACTTGATAACCCATACTTTTTGCGATGACGCACACTTCCGGTGTTGGTTAACGGGATTTAACCAACGGAAATTTAGCATGGCGTTGAGTTAGCGTGATGTCACAGCCGTGGTATAAATATGAATGCCCAGGGTTTTCCCGCCTTTGGAAATGAAGTGTGGGCATTTGAAAGAACAATGCATTTTGCATTGGGCAATTGTTGTGCCGTTTCGAAGATAGAATTTGGATGACCTTGATTGCTGTTTTCAAGGTCGTTGAAAATGTCTTCATTGGCCTCGCCGTATCTGACTTACATTACAAATACGTCTTCAGAATTAACATAGGATCACTATAACGGCAGTTATTTGTGTGTGACCAGACTTTTGCCTCACCCTGTATACATATACCATTTTGCTCCTCACTCAACCCTTCTGGGCATGTGTGCTATCATAAGAAGAGCTGCTAGCAAATAATTTAGCAAACTCAACATTTTTACTTTTGCCAACTGTGGACGATTTTCCGTTTTTCACGAACTGTCAACACGGCTTCACACGACGAAAACTCGGCAAAAATTTGTGCATATTTTGCTTTCTGCATTATCTATGTTATCTTTTAAGTTGTGGTGGCAATTGATTAACAAAACGGCCAAGTCAGTTTCAATTAGCCAAACATGCAAATTTATGCGAAGCTCTATTATTTCCCCGCTCAGCCAGGCTCTGACCTCACATGCTTCTGAGGCAGCGTTTCAGTTCCTCGCACTAACGGGAAAAAAATCCGCGTCTTAAACTTTCATTTCAAATTAACCAAGTGATGATAATAAATAACCAGTATTCAATTTGTAGTGAACATTATCCAAATTTGCCACCTCGACAATTCGATAGTCCTGCCAATTTCGATTTCTCACACTGCAGGGGGAAAATTACAGTTGAATTTCCAATATCGGAAATAGAATTCCCAATATGAAAAATTAAATTCTACTTTCAGTATCAGGAATTATTTCCGATATCGCAAAGGCAAATTAAAATTTCTGATATTACTATTTCTGATATCAACAAGAAGTATGCAACATTGCCGATATCTGGAATTCTATATATTTCCGACATCGGGAATTCGAATTTCATTTTTTATTTCCGTTATCAGGAATTACATTTTCGATATTGGAAATTGGCGCCATTTAGCATTCATCTTAGTCAATAACTGCGTGCTGGTCAAGGCCGAGAGGGATAAAAAGATCCAAGGTTGTTTTCCTCTAGTTATCCCCGCCATTCGCTTGTATAAAAATACGTTTTATATTTAAGGGGTGATACAAGCTCATGCAGTGGTCCCCATATTAGGGACAAACCTTGGACCTGTGTGTCAGGTGTGTAATCTCATAGCTGTAGGACCTTCGATGGGTGGGCCGGACAATTTCCTGCATCGTGCAGAGAAACCCTCACGTGGGCATGGAGGCTATACTACATTGAAGTCGTAATAAAACGCATCCCGTTTATTCAATTAGCCTGCCGTTTTCGCGAGCACGTTGACTGGGCGAAGCGCGTATTTCCCGAATTGGTACCAAACGTCTATTTCTCACAGAAACAAAGTTAGATTCTATACCTGGGGATTGACAGGGGCAGGGCGCCCCAACGCAAGCTCATGGGGTGGTCTTCATCTTAGGAACAACACAAAGTCCTATGAGTTAGGTGCTGAAGTCCAATGCTGTAGGGCTTTTGATGGGGAGCAAGGGACTTTTGACTCACTCTGTATATGTATAATACGTTAATGAGGCTAATGCATTGCACACAGCAAAACAAACTCATTGCACGAGCTAACGCAGGCAGAGGCTGCTAAGGACTACCGTCGGGAACCAATGGGCGGACACGGGCTTTGCATTCCTGCGCTTACCATACCAGCAACGCATACATGCCAAAAAACATGGAATCCGTCATAAAAGATTGAAGCATCACGCACTTCCATTTTCATAAATTTAACAAAGTTTAATTTGAACTACAGTTGGTACAGTAGAAGACAACAAAAGAAAATAGAACTATGCCACCAACGCCATGTTTAAACTTGCCACTGATTCATCATCTCCCCCCCCCCCCCCCCCCACCCCTTTAACCCTTTCAACTTTTTTTCAACTGTGTGCTGTTGCTGTTGAAAAGAAAATTAGAGGTACCACTGCAAAAACAAATAAAACCGTTTTTACCTCACGTTTTTACCTTAAGCCGCCCGCACACTGAGCGACTTGGCCGCACAGCCAGGTCGCTGCAGCCAATGTGGGATATACGTCTGTATTACACGCTTACTTGTCCACCTAATTGAAGCGTTATACGCGAAGATGCTTTTCCCTTTTTATTCCTCCCACTTTAAGGCTTCCTCTTGGCTTCCATGGTGTGCGAGATCGATCCTCACTTTCATCAGGCAATAGATGCAACAATTACCGGCTTTATTTATTGTTACCCTAGACCCAGCTTAACGACAATACCTTTCAGCCCTCGACCGAGGAACAACAACGCTTACTGTTGTAGCTCGTCTGCCTTCATTGTAAACCATACTTGTCGTCTTGCACTCATTGCTATGTAGCCTTAATACATTGTCTTTTGGCTCTTTCACAACCTATTGTAGCGCTTTATTGTAACCCCGCCTTATATCCTTTAACCGTCCTCACCATTCCTGTATCTTTACGCTCTTCTTCTCCAAAAAAACTGACCGCCGTTTTACTCTTCATGTTGTTTTCTGCTATAACTGGAAAGCGGGATATAGGCCGCCATTTTGTATGCCTATAGCGACTTACGATTTCTGATGTTTTCTTGACGCCTTTTACACTTTTTACGTAAGTAGCCAAGTACAATGGGACTATTCAAACGGTATACATAATTGCAACAGACATCTTTCAATATTTACCCGATCCTACTTGTATGCAGATCTCACTCACGTAAGTTGGCACTGTGTTTGCTCGTTACCGACTCTACAACAACATTCCCTGCAATAGATGCAAGTATGGTGAACTGATTGAGGAGTTAAGGCGTCTTTTCCGAAGTCAATAAATGTCAAGACTTGGACCAATAAAACTTGTTTTTATTCTTGCTCACTGTTGATCCCGTAACGGCTATCCATCCCAATCACAACACGGACCTCGTAACTGATGCAGATGTGTGCTTGGCTGGAGGTCGTCCCAGGGTACGAGGTATAAAAATTCCTGAGGCCGTCTGGAACTTACCACGCTCTGCCCCGTAACGTCCCTCACTTGGCGGCCAGTGGTCCGGTCCACCTGTGTCGTTCCAACATATAAATGGTAGCATAGCAGGATGGTAGCCCAATATAAATGGTAGCATAGCAGGATGGTAGCCCAATATAAATGGTAACATAGCAGAATGGTAGCCCAGTATAAATGATAGCATAGCAAGATGGTAGCCCGACGTAAGAAGTATCACAGTATTTTTGAAAACCTTATATGAAGAGAGACATAACTTCAGTCGTAGCACGTCTCTATAAACGTTGTAGCAAGAACACTACCATCACTGACCATGCAGCACTGGGGACCAACAAACCTGGATAAACCAAGGGGCCACCAGCAACAAGCTTCCTACTATAAAGGAATACCCATCTTACTTCGATCTGAAAATTATCAGCACTGGCGTGCTATTTTTACTTGCCTTGCGGAGAAAAAGAAATGGCTTCCTGCAGTCCTACAACAAGATTGCCCAGACGCAAATAATGCTCCTCCTGAAGACATCGCCGCATGGAACCAGATGAACTCGGAATGTAAATTAATGCTGATGCGGACAATGTCACCAGAGCTAGCCATTGCATTTTATAATGTACAAAGAGCATGTATTGTTTGGGAATGCCTCACAGCAGATTTTGCACGAATAGACCCACTTAACCAAATGTACAAACTACAAGATCTTATGGCCATAACGATGAAACCATCTGAGGATATAAGTTCATATATAAGACGTGCAAGAGCAGTAAAGGAGGAACTAGTGGCAACCGCTTATCCACTAAGTGAATAACAGGCAGCCGTGTGGATTATAAGAGGCGTGAAGCATCCAAGACTACTAGTAGCTCATGAGACCCTTCTCAGGTCAGGCCGGAATTTAGATCTAGCCCAAGTGCAAGCCGAATTGGTGGACAGCTTAAATTATGGACTCCTGGGGACCAGTAGTAAAGTCACCGAAGACCCCAAACCTGCGTACAGTGTTCAGACGCCTCCACGCTATCACCAAAGGCTATGTGACCGTGATGAACTCCTTGAAGCTTCCCCACATTGCCAACATTCCAAGGTATATTACAACTCCAATCACATGCCTAAACAATGTGGTCACTACACTCGGACCAGACCCAGTGAAACTACAGCACCTCCAAAGCCTAAGATACAACCTAAAGAGACATCTAGACAACAACCATGACGTTCTGGAAGGACCTGTATCTACTGCCACTCTCCATCCCATAATTTTTGGAGCTGCGACTGTGTTGACCCTGCTGACCAACCAGCTAGACCAAGGTGCCGTTTCTGTTACGGATTTGGACATTTAAGTAGCCAGTGTCCAAGCGTACTGACCAGTAACACAAGGACCCGCCGAAGGACCTCACCAAAAAATCCGAAAACCAGACTTCAAACCGTCCACAAGTTCAACAGCAGCAAAATCCCATAAATTTAGCAGTACAACAAACGAGCCGACAACAATCACATCATACTAACAACACTGAACATGTGCCTTTCTTGTGCCAAAACCAGATGGCATACGGTTTAAGCCTCAACCAGACCATGAACAAGGATCCAAATTTCGGAAACTGGCAAGGAAGCCCTTACGTAACATATAATACAAATGTATCTAGTTATAGAGATAAAGCATCTTCCAAAATAGTGCAAACCTTCGCCCATGATAGTGGTGCAAATTCTTATAAACAGCTTGATAGGCAAAAGTGCCCAAGAGTTCGTGTTGCATTGGCTGGAAATGGTATGACCGCAACCAGAGTTTTGATTGGATATTTGAGAGTGAGAGGCTACGAAAAATTTGGCCGACCCCTCAAGCACTGGATTATACTTAAAAACGTGGTAGAAATACCATCTGCTGCCAAAATTTACTTTCTGCCTCACGATTGTTAAACGTAGGCTTAAATAGCAACCTAAGAACTGGTGGTGTATATGTAAATCGTAAAAATAGGCCTAGAAATCTGGTAATGTTTGGTGAGAGGGATAACCACCAATTTAATATTAATTTAGACATAGATCAGTCTTACGATTTAGAAGGACAAAGTGTTGGAAGGGAACTGTCTTATGCCTACTCTTGTGGCATTAAAGATATTGTCTTTGGACATGATACATTCACCAAATTACGTCCAACTGCACCTAGTTTTATACCCGATAAAATACAAACCGGCTCGCTCCCCCACATGCCAAACTTACTAGCTGCCTTACCTGACTCTGCCCCTATAGAGAACGTTAATTTAATATGTGAAAGCCCTAAGAGTTGGCTTACCTGTTCTCCAAGTCCTAAAAGGCAACTATTTCCACCCTTAACACGTTTCCGTGGCTATGTGCCTAAATCTCGTTTTCGGACCTCCAAAAACCTAAGCCTGGGTTGTTTAGTAAGCCTTTTCCCTTAAAAGAAATATGGGCTTCCTGTAATGTTGTGAATCTACATACCCCTTTGCCTACTACCTACAACCAGGACATTAAGGACCCCGATGCTAATCTTTGGGAGCTTGCTATGTAAGCAGAAATACAAGTTTTGGAAGATATGCATGTTTGCGACATAATAGATAGGCCGTCAGATGAGGATAAGATACTACATTGTAAATGGGTCTTTGCACGCAAATTTAATAAAGATGGCAGCTTACAGAAACTGAAAGCTCGCCTTGTAGCATGCGGCGGCGCGGTCAGGCCGGGTTACGACTTTGGTGAAATATCCTCGCCAGTCATAGGAACTGCCTCCTTTCAAATGTTGCTCGTCTTATCTGCCCATCGCAAGTAATCCATAAGAACCGCTGATATCCGTTCTGCCTATCTTTTTGGTGAAATTGACAGGCGAATTTATTTACATTTACCACCAGGCTTCTACAAGGATGCAAGGGCCTCCAAACAGGTCAGCAAACTTAATAAATCCCTCTACGAGCTCAGACAAAGCGGGAGATTATGGCATTTAAAACATCGCTCCGTCATAGTCGGGTGTGGTTTTACACAGAGTGAATGGGACTCCTGCGTATTTTTTAGACTCGCTGGAAGTGAGAGTCTTAATCATGGCCCACATTGACGATTTGTGCTTCTGTGGAACCGATGACCTTATAGATCGAGCTCTCGCCGAGATTGGTAAGTCACTTACCATAACTGAAACCATGAATTGTCTTTACCTAGATCTCCTACTAGAAACTGATACGGACGCATCTATATTTTCTAGTCCGCTTATATTCGCTAAATAATAGAGACCTTCCATATGACGGAAGTAAGGGGGTGACTACACCCTGCCTGATCACCCAAAACCTTGCTCATTGTCAGGACTCTAAACCTGCAGATCGCAAATCGTATCAATCCCTCATCGGTTCTCTTGTTTTTGGCTGCCCACACACGCCCTGATATAACCTATGCCATTATCACCCTTTCCCGATTTAACAACAACCCTACACAACTGCATTGGGTTGCTGCTAAACGCATTGTTCGCTATTTAAGCGAGACTGTACATTATAGGTTACGTTTCCCTGGGGCAACTACGAACAACCTATTGGGTTATCTGACGCTACTTGGAGCGTGACTGCAGATTCCCGGGGATTCTCTGGTTATGTCGTTAAGGTAGCCGGGTGTCTGGTGGTCTGGAGGACGACCAAACAAAAAATGGTGGCACTCAGCAGTGCTGAAGCCGAACTCATGGCCTCACTGAGTGTGCAAAAGATTTGCAGAGGATTCACGGGCTATTGCATGACCTTTCTGTAATTCCCCTGAAGCAAGCACGCTATAAACTTTATTCTGACAGCCAATCCGTCATTGTCTTGATAAACAGTCTATCCTCTAGTACTCGTACCAAACACTATGCACGAAAAGTGTGGTTTATACGATCCTTGATTGACCAGAGAATCCTCGAGGTAGCCCTTATCCCCAGCTCCAGACTTATGGCTGACCTTCTTACCTGGCCAGTCACAACTGACAGGTTAAACAGTTTCTTACATCAGTTCAATCTTCAAACTTCCAGAGTTCAACCCACTGTAATAAATACAAATTAAACTCCACTTTCGTACCCAACTTGGTCCATTGGCTACGTACTACTAACCTTGAAACTATTTATGAATTTAACTACTCATTAAGCTAAATAATACATGTAATTGTGAATAGCATACACGAAGTATTTTAACCATTTTATTTGGTACTTATGACATTTAATATTTGTCATAACGCATGCTTATTAAGCGTTTCTGAAACGTGTATCCAATATTTGTATACAATAACTATGTATGTACCACGCTACAAGTACACTTTAACATAATGGTTGTTTGTTTTACCCCTGTAAACCTTTAATGTGTTAAGAGCTCGTAACCCTATGGAACCTACTTGAGGAACGGGGGGCTTTGTGGGACATACGTCTGTATTACAGACTTACTTGTCCACCTAATTGAAGCGTTATACGCTTAGATGCTTTTCCCTTTTTATTCCTCCCATTTTAAGGCTTCCTCTTGGCTTCCATGGTGTGTGAGATCGATCCTCACTTACATCTGGCTATAGCTGTAACAATTACCGGCTTTCTTTATTGTTACCCTAGACGTAACTTAACGACAACTCCTTTCAGCCCTCGGCCGAGGCACAACAATGCTTATTGTTGTAGCTCGTCTGCCTTCATTGTAAACCATACTTGTCGTCTCGCACTCTTTGTTATGTAGCGTAGCCTTAATACATTGTCTTTCGGCTCTTTCACAACCTATTGTAGTGCTTTATTGTAACCCCGCCTTATATCATTTAACCGTCCTCACGATTCCTGTATCTTTCCACTCTACTTCTCCAAAAAAACTGACCGCCCTTTTTCTCATCATGTTGTTTTCTGCTATAACTGGAAAGCGGGATACAGGCTGCTATTTTGTAGGCCTATAGTAACTTGCGATTTCTGATGTTTTCATGAAGCCTTTTACACTTTTTACGTCAGTAGCCAAGTACAATGGGACTATTCAAACGGTATACATAATTGCAACAGGCATCTTTCAATATTTACCCGATCCTACTTGTATGCAGATCTCACTCACGTAAGTTGGCACTGTGTTTGCTCGTTACCGACTCTACAACAACATTCCCTTGCAATAGATGCAAGTATGGTGAACTGATTGGTGAGTTAAGGCGTCTTTTCCAAAATCAATAAATGTCAAGAGTTGGACCAATAAAACTTGTTTTTATTCTTGCTCACTGTTGATCCCGTACCGGCTATCCATCCTGATCACAACACAGACCTCGTAACTGATGTAGGTGTGTGCTTGGCTGCAGGTCATCCCATGGTACGAGGTATAAAAATTCCTGAGGTCGTCTGGAACTTACCGCGCTCTGACCCGTAACGTCCCTTACTTGGCGGCCAGTGGTCCGGTCCACCTATGTCGTTCCAACAGCCAATGAGAATGATTACCGTTTATGTAAAACCACGCACTAATCATTTTCATTGGCTGCAGCAACCTGGCCGCGCGGCTAAGTCGCTCAGTGCACGGGCGGCCCACCCTTTTTCCATTCTGTGATCAGATTTTTTCCCTACGCCCCCCATACCTCCTGTCCCCCCCCGAATTCCCCCATTGTGTGGTCTGAATACCCACCTGCATTCCCTACATTGTGTGTTCTGAACCCCCCCCCCCGGTAATCCCCCATTGTGCGGTCTGAATACTCCTGGTGTTTTGTTTTCTTAAGGAAGTAAACAGCGTTTTCTAAAGCTTGTAGCCCACTACTCCGTTCCGTTCCATCCCGTTACGACGACTGACGGCAACAGATGGACCAGCGCACATTGCTTGTGTCGCTAAACGTTTAAATTGATGGCGCCCAAATTGGCAATGCAAATGAAGGAGGACTGGTACTGACTTTCGGTAGGTAATTAAATAGAAAGTTGTAGTAAATTAGGCATCAATTCATTACGCCCAAGTATGATGATATTTAAGTCCAGAAGTCAACTGAAATATGTTCCCATCTGTACTTAGTAGGGGAAAAGCGTTGTGCGCACATGCGTGACGGATGACAATGGCCGTCGACTGAAGCTTATAGCACACTACTCCGTTCCGTTCCGACACGTCACGTCGCTGGCCGTCAAACTTCTGTTTGGATTAAGAGCGCTTAAATTAGAGGACCAGCATTATACTTCTCCATGACGACCCGTTGGCTGACTAACAGGTGGTCGGGGCAGAATCCATTCAGTCAAAAACCGATCGCATCGGAGAAATGTACGCACCTGCCGTCACAGTCGATGGCCGTTGTCGTCAATCACGCGCCTACACACACCTTTCCCCTACTAATTACAGTAGCAAACCTATTTCAGTTGCCTTCTGGATTTAAATGTCATCATGCAAGAGCGTAAAGAATTAATAATACCTAATTTACTACGCCTTTTTATTTAATTACCTACCTAAGATCACTACAAGTCCTCCTTCATTTGCATTGTCAATTTGGGCGCGATCAAACCTAAAAGCTTAGCCAAGCCGACTTGACACGATTAGCGACGGAAGCAAGGTGCGCTGGACCATCCGTCGACATCAGTTGTCAGAACGGGATGGAACGGACCAGTGTGTGACCAGCTGACGGGAAGTGCGTACACCTCTCCATGCGATCAGTTTTAACTGAAAGGATTCTGCATTGACAATGCCGTCCGTCAGCCGACGGGTCGTCACGGAACAGGACGGAGCAGTACACGCGGCTCCTTTAATCTATATGCTTTTAATCCTAAGAGAAACTTGACGGCCTGCGACGTGACGTGACGGAACGGAACAGTGTTCTACAAGCTTTACTCGTTTCGCTATATGGGAGATGTCGTGGTACAAGTGCACTTGCATCGAGCGCATCGCGCATCGATCGCACTGGCAGAGTAGGCCAGCTGCACACTGCAGCGAACATATCAGTACCTTCCTAAAACACCGAACAGAACAAACCAAACGCATCACTTTTGGTGGCAGTTCAGCTCATTCCCTACTATAGCCGTGTTGCTGTAGCTTGCTTACGTCAACCTTCGTCAGCGATGAATCTGTTTGGTACCTCGCGCATGCTCAAAAGCTCCACCACTGGCAATCACCCGCAACCACCTCCTCGAGATGGTTTGCAATTTGGCATTGCTCGTGCCTGGCTACATTCATTAGCATAGCCTGGTTCAATCAATTAACCACGTCTGGTCACGTTAAATGTATGTCGTAACGAGTGCTCTGTTGAGCTTGTTGACTTTGCTGAGCTGTGATTTCAGTTTCGGAACGTAATAAACTGGTAGCGCAACGTTACTGCGCACGTGTGACATCAAGTTTAGAGCCAATGGTGCGTTCTGTTTGCTCTGTTCGGTGCTTTAGGAAGGTACTGTCTGTCTTACGCTAAACCGCCCTAAGACAAAATGCTTTGCTTTGTCGGATGGATGTTCATTGGTTTAGGTCACGATGGTTATTTGGTCAATTGCATATGAAACTCCAAATGGTTGCTGTACTGAGCGAGACCTTTCAGTGTTTAAGCTCCACTGTGCATTAGCAGATCAAGTTATTTTGTATTGTTTTGTCTTAACACAAACTTTTGGTACCTTCATCACACAAGGAAAAAAATGACTTGATTCGTCAAACGGCTTGTTTGAGACATTGTGCGGCCAGCCCATTGAAACCCGTAAACCGATATCATCAGATGCCTTAAGACAAAATATTTTATCGTAATCCGGCCACACACCAAAAGCGGCAATTGTCTTCGGGAGATGTTGCAAAACTTCGGGAGACGTTGCATCTGGTGGAAAGACTCCAAAAGCCTTTCTGTAGACAGAACTTCGCGATGTTGTCGTGAGACGCCTAAAGACGTCTCGCATCAAAGTCTCGGCGATGTGTTACACTCAATCATTGCTAAGGTTGTTGAGATGTCTACAGCAAGGTGAGACAGGTTTCGACAAAATGTGTTGTCGTGCGACCAAATGCCGCATTTAGTGTGTCGCTGGCTTAAGGTGTTCAATGCACTGTGCAGCCAGCCTTAACTGTATATCAAGCGCATATCTGAAATTTCATTCTTCCGATATTCTGGCAGTTCTGGCAGTTTCATGGTGGGGTTATAGGGTGTTTTATCGTTAACACACGAAATCTCCCCCCCCCCCCCCAACTCAAACCAGTTCTGATTGCGTTGTAATGTCTGCCTGCCAAAAACACGATTGGAGAGGATACATGGCCTCCAAAAATTAAAAACACTCATGGAACTTTTTTTTCTTGAGCGCACCAAAACGCAAAAAAAGACCTCGGTTTTCTCCCCTCAGCCAAACCGGCAATAATGGACTAAAACGGCCCAACTTGGAACCATTTAATAGCTTGACACAATAGCTACCTCTTCGGGAAAGCCAATCTTCAAAATTCCATCCTGAAGTCTCATAATCTCTATTTGAAAACCGATCCAAAATTACCGCAGCGCTCCTTCATCATGGCCGCCATTATTGAAAAACTTGTATCTTGTACTTCTATTTACTTACCTTTATTTTAGGGCAAAAAGCCCAAAGACACTAGCTTAGTTGTGAATTAGGAGGGGCTTCCTTAATTGGTACTTAACCTCACATACATGTGGATACAGACAACCCTTTAAGTGTGATATTTTTTATTGTGTTGATCTGCAGCAACCCCTTATGAAAAATTTCCACCACGACCGCAAACTGTCTTTTAACTTAAAAGTTAAACATCCAACTTAACTAAATGCGTTATAGCATTCCCTAAGCTACTTTATTTATCCATTTTATACTTTATTAATAATCTTTTGCCCCCAGAACGCTACCATTAGTCCGAAGTAATTCGACATCGGCAATCACCGGACACGAATTTTTATGTAAAATTTTTGCTATAAATCTCTACCAAAACTCCGACTGTGACCATCCGAATGTTTGCAATAGCTTGTCCTTCTATTAAAACTATAAATCTAGAAAAAATCTGTTCCCAATGCCATTCTAAAGTCAGTCTGTGCAAAGAAACTCAGTCCCCCCCCAACCCTAGTTGTGGTGTGTAATACTGCAGTTTACCGTTAAAGCTTGTTAAATTTAAGAGTAATGATTTATTCATTACCCAAACCAAAGTACTAAGCTTTAACAAGAGCCATTTCACCAAGTTCTCATGTAAATAATCAATCAATAGTCAATATCAAAATGTAAAAGCCTTTCCCAAAGTTCATGAGTTGAAAACTCATTTTGCCTATCTTTTACATGTTCCTACTCCTTCAAACGGCTCTGCACCAAAACCCTTCGCTCTACCGACTTTCCCATTGTTCTCCTGGCCCTCCACCAATCAGACCCACGCAGCTTTCCTCGGCATCCGCGCTTTGGTCGTGAGAATCCGCTGTTCCAGCTTAAAAAGGCCCCCCAACCCTCCCTCCTCAGCACAGCTCACAGATCTCACAAGCTAGAAGGGTCACGCCGGTCGGGAGTGGAGATGTCACGTTCGTGGTTGCCATGCCGGGGAAAATGGTAGTGGTTCGTATGTAACTAGTTTTAGCTTAAAAGTTTATCTTTAGGAACTTTAGGATGTTTAGTTAAATTTATAGTTTAACTTAAACTAACCTCTAGCTTGTAGTCTCTAGCTTGTAGTCTTTATGGTTGGTAAGCCAAATCGGCAGTTCTGGTCCCTACCACCATAATGTTAGAGTAGGCATCTCTTTCTAAAAAGCCAGGTTCATTCTTTGTTCATTTTAAAACTGAAATGTAAACACAGGGACGGTTTGATCTTCGTGGATTCGGGGAAAAATAACTGTTGGACGGCTTTAAAAATAGTTGCCACACATAGTTGCAACTTAGCAGACACGGTTCAGCTTGCTGGGTATTCCTGGATTGGAACCCAAGGAAAAAATCTTCATTTTCTAGTCAAAATTAAGAGTGTTTAAGAATTAACTTCGTTGTTCTTGTTCTAAGTGAATTTCTCATGTAAATTCAATCCAAGTGCTTTTTCAAACTAGTAAAAGCCCAAAACTAGTGAACTAAGTGTAAAAACTGTTTATTTTCATTTTTCTGATGTTTTAAATAAAAACCTAGAGTTTTAAACTTCAGGCTCGTTCCCTTGTGATTAATTGTTTCTGGTGCAAATTATAATGCAGCCCATTTTAGCTTAATACTGCGTTTAAACAATTAAAATAATCCACCGTTGGTGGCAGTGAAATTAACGGTAGCATTAAGGTTAGGCCTATAGTTAGGACATCGCCGCTTCATTCCCCGTGCCGGGACTGTAGCCCGGGACTGTAGCCCATGCTGTGCTTCATAAGAAGTCGTAATAATCACCAGGACTTGATGCTAAGAAGTACTCGTCAACCAATGATGTCCCCCTCCCCTGTGGGCTGGGGGTAGAATAAGCCCACCGTACCCCTGCGTGTCGTAGAAGGCGACTAAAAGGGAACCCAAGATCACGGTCTGCTAGTGTGCCAAGGGTCTGCATGGCGGAGGGTTTTTGTCCGTCTTGAACACTAGCAACCTAAACACTACGGTTTGCGAGTGCGCCTACGGTGTGTATGGCGGGCAGGTTTAACACCCGTCGCAAGCACTAGTCCGAAAGAGGTGAAGGGACATCCAGACAAACCGGGCCCGGGGTGGCTGCTTAGAGGATGTTTGGCGGTTTGAATCCCCTTTTGGGTTTGATTCCGATTTGCCCATTCTGGCCACTGGGCTTTTCATCCTCATCCCCCAGCATGTTGGCCGTGTGCTGCAACCTAGTAATCCGTGGAGGCGGAGATCCTGGCTTTCGGGCTTTAGCTCCTTATTCCGGAGGACGGGTGGCCTGGGCGAGCCGGCCTAAGGTCAATCGGCTATGACCTTTCGGGTCCTGTCGATGTGGGGAGGCGGTTTGTGCTGTATCCATCTGCATCACGGACCCGAACTGTTTGGGTTATCGACGGAGGTGGTGTGTACGGCTTCCTTGGTGGCCTCGCCTCTCGGCATGCTTAGGCTGCCACCACTCGGGGATAGACGGCGGTGTTAGCTTCCTGGTGCAGGGCCCTGGATATGCGGCTTCCGGCCCTGCATCACCCGAGTGCCGCGCGGGGCTTTATTTTCTGGGGAGCGCACCGCCACGACTTCTTTTTTGCTTTCAATGGCAACTTCTTCCCCCTCCCTCCCCCGCAAAAATTTCTTCCCCCCAAAATTCTTCCCCTCCTCGCCGCACTAGCAAGCGCCAGAGGAGGGAACCTGAGATGGTTGGGCCTGGT
>JAHWFP010188243.1:0-13228 GCA_023313725.1 Lithobius niger
TAGAGGTAGGATAGACTTAGAGGTAGGATAGACTTAGAGGTAGGATAAAATTAGAGGTAGGATAAAATTAGAGGTAGGGTAAAATTAGAGGTAGGGTAAAATTAGAGGTAAGATAGAGATAAGCCGTTGCGGACTCTAGTAAGCCGTAGTGGACTCTAGTAAGTAAGCCGTGGCGGACTCTAGTAAGCCGCGGCGGGCTCGAAGATAGAATTAGAGGTTGTGTAGAAATTTAGAGGTAAGATAAAATTAGAGGTAAGATAAAATTCAAGGTAAGATAGAATTAGAGGTAAGAAAGAAGTAACCCGTGGCGGACGCTAGTAAGCCGCGGCGGATTCTAGTAGTAGTTAAGCCGCGACGGACTCTTAGTAAGGGCGAGGATGGTGGTGAAAATCCGGATTGACGTTAGTCATCTGACGTTAGAATGTAACCGAAGCAAAGCTTTCGGAGGGTGGCTTGAACAATTGCTTGAAACAAAAAGATGACAAGCTCACAGAGCTGCCATACTTATAAGGAGGCACGCGCATGTAGAGGACGCGGTTGCCGAGCTGGCTGGCTACACTTTGAGATCTAAAGCAAAAATTGACAGAACCAAAGGGGTGACTTTAAAATACCAGTTACGAGTTGATCCACGCTGAAAACCCTTCTAAGCGCCACTGTCTAACAGAAGAACTATAAGAAGTAAAATAGCCAACTTAGTTTTTAGTTTTGCCAACTATGTACGATTTTCGCGAAGTTAATTGTTTTGCGTTCAAGAAGACACCACTTCCATTGGCCAGACATGACTGAACGAAAGATGAAAAAATAAGTTTACACTAGCGGAGTCGCTCGCTCATTCCGCGTCGTCTCGCTGCGCTAGAGGAGATTTCTTGCTGCAATACTTATGATACAGACAGACCTTACACATAAAAAAACGATCAAGCAAATTATAAGAGTGTAGTATGCGATATCGGTTATCTCGAGAGAAGGTCAATATTATTTTTTTTACGTCCAAGGAGTCAAGCAAAAAAAGTCAAGCAATTTATCAGAAAAGTCGCTCACTCAATCAGCGCAGACATTTCCTCAAAAGAGTGACTGAATCAATGTAACCACCAAGAACCACATATCACTTGTGATTTGTGTTAGCATCTTTATATGGGTTTTCTTGTTTTACTTATTTTAAGAATATTGTTCTTTACGTCCTGCTCAGTACAGATTTTTCCATGGGAGTCTTATCACTTCACTTTCTGATGATCCCTCATTTGGAGAAACATCTGCAGAACGTCAGATGTAATCTCCTACGATGCTCCTACGATAGAGCAAAGCGAGACACACATTGAAAAGGTTTAGTTTATGTGGAAATCGCTCGTTTTGCTCTTTCAATCCACGCGCCTCCGTGTTTCAGACACACGAATGTTTGACACCCTTTTAAAACCAAATCTATTGTTTTGATTTTTCCATGCATCATTCATCAATTCATTGGTTAATACAAAACCAATTTTAAGATGTATAGGCCTATGTGGTGTGTTGCAAAATACGTCGTCTGTGCACCCTTTTCCAGATCATCTCTTTGCTAGAGGAGGTTTTCATGAACAAACTATGACGTCATGAACGAACCTCATGACGTCATGAACAAACAACATGCGGTAAAAAAAATTTTGACATTAGTTTTTTAGGTTCTTTCTCGTATTTGAGGGTGATAACATCAAGTTGCAGCGATGAAAATAGGCCTATTTTAGCGAAATTTAATTATCTTTCGTTTGGTCCTACTCCCATCTTTGTACGTGCTTTGGTTCCAGAGGAGTAGAGGTACAAACACGCACGCACACACATCATATGATTTTAATTATGTAGGTATAGGAACATCTGTAATCTAATAAATGTTTAAAAGCGAGGATTGAAGTAGTTCGTTGGACTCTTAACTCTCATTGTGCCTTTTGAATGTTCTAGTATAGCTGTCGAGTATGCCATGTCTTGTCAGTACCAAACTGTCTGCAGTAGCGGACTTTTATTTACACATCTGTGGTGGTTTAGGAAAGACTTTCGATTAATGCAGCCGTATAACACATGCAGTATAGTAGTAAGGTTTTGTGTATTATTCTTGTTTTCTTGTTGTTGCTCTTGCATAAACTGACTATGATCAACCCTCTCGAATGTCATTCCAGTTCCAGTCGCCACTTGGACAGTACACCTTAAAAAGTACACGCCATTTCAAAATTTATATTCGTCACATATAGGGATGTGCGAGTAGAAAAATTTTAATTCGAGTCGAGCCGAGCCGAGTTTGCAACAGAAGAATCGAGTATCGAGCCGAGTTCGAGTATTTGATGGAAATATTTTGTTTGCATTTTTTCCTGTAATTTGTTTAGATAATAGGAACAAAGATGGTGCTTATTTGACTGTTTGGGTCATAGTTTTCCAGTTCTAAGGATATAACTTGAAAATGGTTTGAGCTATTGACTTTTAATCTGCACCACTGGAAAGCTCTCGTCGAGACGATCGATTTGGTATATTCGAATGTCAAAATCGGTCAAAAATTGGCGAAGTTATCCCATTTTTGCCAGATTCGAGTTTTTCGAGTATGGACGCGAGCAGCGAGCCGAGTTCGAGTACAAGTTTCATACTCGGCTCGGCTCGAATTTTTCGAGTATCGCACATCCATAGTCACATACCAAAAACATCTTGTACAATCCATGGTTTCTCTAATTTATGCATTTATAGAGTTGTAAAATTTTCTTTTACCCCAGTGCTGTTGCTGAAAAGGCGTCTTACTGAAGCCAATGTTATTAGACGGGATTTCTTAAGCCTATAATGCGTGATTTTTGTTGTTGGAGAAAACGAAGTTTTTTTAAGCCCAAGCAATCCGCTATCAAAGCACTGTCTTGACTAGAAATGCCGTTGTTTTCCCTTACATTTTAATCTAGTGCCCCTTGTAGTTATGCCCTCCAGATGATATCTGGCAGGCAATATGACGTCACTTGACGCTGCCCTATAGCTTATACAGTAGGGTTGTAAAATTCAGATTAATTGGCTAAACGTTTACCGTAAGGTTAAAAAAAGCGATTAACGATTAATCCGCCGTCCCCCCCAACAATTTTTTTTTAAGTTTAATACTTTTGAGTCCACTCCATTTTTATTGTTTCGTCCGAACACTCGCTTCATGTGATGTCACGTGAGGCTTTGCTACAATGCATTCAAAGGTTTCGTTCCACGAAAGAACCTATCGGAGGTCACAATACTAAAGGATTTTCAAAACGCTCATCGAAAACAGAGCAGTTTATGCAAGGAATAAAGGCAGTAAAGTTGAGGACATCATTCATCTCTTGATCTCAGACAAGGAAACTGGGACTCCCAGCTTTCGAACGCTACCAAGAAAGCAATTTTTACTGAAACTTGGGTTTCATGTATTAAATTTTGTTGTCTCGGTTTATAAACTACTGCACCTTGGAAAATAACGATAATAGTGTGAAACATAATTAACGTGACAAATACGAATCTCTTCTTCCTAGTTTTAGAGTAAATCGGACATCTGGAAAGTCAAAGTGATATTGAGTATGGGTTTGCTACATGAAAGGTTCAGAATGCTTTCATAAATTATTTTTTAAAAATAAAATTGACCAATATTTTAAAAAAAGCTGCACCGATACCAACTTTACCGATCAGATACCAATACCGAACCGGATAACCAAAATTGCATTCCCAATTTTTTCATCAAAGGTGTAGTTTTCTGCAAAAGTCCAATAATTATTAAAATAAAAAATATTCAGATAGTACCCCATAGTTAAAACATAGCTAAGAAGATACTCTGTGATTTCCTGAGCAAAACCCCGCGAACTGCATGTCGTAATCTCGAACGGTTTCAAAGTTATCGATATTTCTGCGAATGTTGCCGACACCAATACCGCAATTATCAGCAGCCGGAGGTTCGGTTTATATTAAAGGAAAATTACTAAACGTTTAATCGTCAAGAAGACGATTATTGTTTAAACGATTAATCGGCACAACTCTATTATACAGTTCCCAAGATATCGCTATTTGAGCGTAATTTTCTATTGCTGGTCGCCGTTTTGGCGAGTATAGCTAAATTCTAAGTCGCCAACTGTTGATTTCCATTCGCCAAATGGCGAGTGGCGCCCGACATTGAGGAGGGTTGCTTATGAGACTGCCTAGTCGAGAATCAACATTGCTGATCTCAGTACTTGGAAACGAGTGATATCCGAACGTCCCATCCCTGGCATTTTCGTTAGAGAAGGGACCTGTGATGCATTGTGCTCATGTCAATTGTAGCGTGTGAAAGATTCCAGGATTTCGATTGGAAATACCTAGGCTACCAAAATAATATAGTACCTCTCATATTCTAGTCTTCTGGTCTTCCGACTGAGAGCGTGGGCCACTAGTAACTGCATATGTAATTGGTCTGGAACTAAATCCCGAAACCCAACCAGTTCCTTTTCGTGTACGTTGTATAAGAAAGGCGTCAAGTAAGAAAACCGCAGTTCTCAACCAGTAGGCCATCCGCTTTTTTTTTTCTTTAAAGCAGGGACAGCCGGCGAAATCATGGAGCAAACAGCAGTGGCGCATGCACAAAGGCCCTAAATACAGATACGTCGTGTCTGCAGCCAAGTTTTTAATACATTGATTCCCTAATAATAGCTTGATCTCACCGATAATAAACATATATTCGAAGAAACCTGATTATATGGGATTGGGAACCACAGATTAGAGAATCTGTGATGGGAACTTTGTCACAGCCAGCCCGCTTTCTTCGGGCAACACACAGCAAACCACTCAAAATACACCACGAAAAAAAAACATACTATTCACATATGGTTTAATCACAACAAACGTTTGGCTTAGCTTAATAACACTTACCCATTCATGAGATGAAATGAACTTGGACTCAATGTCAACATCAAGTAAACTTCCATCCGCGCCACCATTTTGGATTGGATGGTTACATCGATCCAGTCCGATTGGTCTCGTATACTGCCCCAGCGCATAACGTGCTGCTGATGCCAACACCACTCCGCGATTTGAGCCAAATCGCAAAGCTTGAACGACTAGAGACCAAATATCGTTCTTCTTTGCCAAATCGTACTCTTTTCTAGCAGACATAGCCATGGACAGAGCAGTCGCTACGACAAGGCCCTAATTTCGCCGTCGCCTTCATCATATATAGTTGGCGCTGGTTTCGCCTTACAGCGCAGATTGAGTGTTCGCAACAGTATCTTAAAAAGGCTACCGCAAATCATGACAGCTACTCCAAACAATACTTACATTGCTTGTTTGAAAAGTAATGACAGCTGTTTGTTCATTTATTCGCCTTTTAAATTATTAAAAAGAAAATCTAAGTTGTTTTATCTAGAAACACGCTAGTGTGTCAATCCAGGTTGTGGCAGAATCTGATAAACGCTGGAGTATCCATCAGTACCTTCCTAAAGCTCCGAACAGAGCGAACAGAACGCACCACTGTTAGAGACAGTTTGGCTCCAAACTTGACGTCGCGCGTACGCAGTGATGTTGCGTCAGCCGTTGAGTACCTTCCTAAACTACAACACAGCTCAGCTCAACAAGCTCATCAGAGTATTAGATACGTCATACCTTCACCGCAACCAGACCTGGCTAATGGATTTGACCAGGATTGGCTAATAGATGTGACCAGGCGAGAGCAATGCCAAATTGTGAACCATCTCAGGGAGGTGGTTTGGTGGAGTGGAGGTATGAGCATGCGCTAGGTAACAGTTTTGCCGCGAACAGATTCATCGCTGATGATGTTCACGTCAATCAAGCCGCATCAATACGGCTATTAGCAGGGAATGAGCCAAACTGTCACCCGAAGTGGTGCGTTTGGTTCGCTCTGTTTGGTCGTTTAATCTCACTTCGTATTCCATCCATCCCTTGTCGTAAGGCCATCTGGGAGAGAAGCTGCAGGCTCACTTCTCAGTTCAAGACCAGTTCATTCAACATCACTAGAATCTTATTTTGTCAAATCTAAGAGACGTTAACTTGCCAGCTTGCATTACCTAATTACGTTATCTTTTGGACTTCCCTGCCCCCCCCCCCCCCCCAATAACCTTCTCAAAAGCAGCGTTAAAATTCCGGACCTCCTACAACATCCACCCATCTGCACTCGATGATGATTCTGACATAGCCTTTTTGAAACAGGATGCAGCTCACTGCTTCAAAACCAAGATTAAAAACCATGCTCATTAAAGTGGCACTATCACCGATTGAAAGCAGACGAAATCTGACAACATCTAGCGCTATGTAGTGCCATCTAGCTCTTGCTTGCACCAAGCGAAGGAAGGCATAACGTCATTTCTTTTAACGAAACAAACAAGCCACGACACCCTTAATTATTGAGTGAAAATTTGGTTCGTCCTCGTGCACCTGGGAGCAAGCTATAAAGGTTAACAATATCATTACTGCTAAATGGCGCCACGGTATTTTCGTTCGCATTTCAATCGGTGATAGTGCCACTTTAACTTCCTCCTTCAATGGCCCAAGTCCACACTCCTCATTCCCATCACCGGAGGAAGGGGAACCGTCTTTCCCTACTTCATTCCATCAATTTCTCCCTCAATTCAAAGAGCCAGTAATTCGTCTCTTATTCCTCCCCCCCCCCCACATTCGTCTCTCTTCCTAAGATAGTCCAATCCCCAGCAGTCCACCAGGACGTGGCCCATGGTCTCATCAGCCCCTCCACAGATCTCACACATCGGGTCCACATCCTAGCCTGCCGCTTTCCAGGAAACCCCCTCCCCTCACCCGTAACAACAACATACTTTCTCAATCCACCGACACCAGCACTCCCGATTCATCCTTCCCTTGCCCATGCCTCCCTGTTGATGACTTTCTCTCCATACCCTATAACTGACTTTGTACCTCAACATCATTAATCCCCTTTCTCCACCCATTTCTCCCCCAGTTCTCTTCCCCTTTACTTTCACATAATTCCCAACCAGCCTCGTCCTCTCACGCCACTTCGTACTGCATCTCCTAATCAAATTCCGTGCATCCTCCTGTCAAATTATCTCCCTCCCCTCAATTCCAGATTGACCCATTTCCCCCTTTACCACTTCCCCTGCCATAAACCGGTTGGCTCCCAGTGCCCACATCCCTAGTTCCACCTGAAAATGCTCCAACTGCGCCCATTGTTTAACTCCCCCGCAACCATAATACCCGGGACTGCCACCACCTTCACAGAAACCGTGTGATCTCATAGCGATTGTACCCCCACATCGCATCTCTCTTCACCATTCCCTTAACCCTTCCTGCTATTCCCCTCACCTTTTTGTTCCATAAGTTCTAGATAGTTTCTCTTCGCACACAGTCTTACCCCCAGGTAATCATACTGTTTTACCCTACTCACACCAAAACCCCTCCCAGACAAAGACCTTCCCTGACCCCTCGTCTCTCCAGTACTCCCCCTTCCCAAATCCCGATTTCTCCCCACTAAATACCTACTCCAGTCCAGAGGATATGTTTTCCCACCTGTCCTCCAAACCTTACCCCCCCCCCCTCTTGGACATCCCTGGGTCCCCTCCTCCTACCACCAACATCTGCTTCTTTTTTCCCCTCCACCTCTCCTTAAAAAAATTCATTGCCACATTTCAGCAGATTTTCTCTCCATACCCTCTTTACCCCCTCATGCATAAAATGCATCCCTTCATAACTCCAGTTTTCCTCACGCCCACAACACGCAAATATCAACAAAGTGAACCACAGGTCACTAGATCTTTTGCAGGAGCCACACCCGCCCTCTCAGGCGCCAAACACACAAGAACTCTCACAGTTTTCTTCACCTGTCTTACTTTCCAAACTCTCCACATCATTAATTCCCATACAAAAAAAAAACATGGGACCTCCCTTCTTCACCAACACTTTTGCTGACTCCCCTACATTAATTTCATCCCACTCTTCTCCTCCCATTCCTTTCCCATCTCCTCTAGTCAGACAATATTACTGTCTCCCACAATGATTTATGATTAGTACCTACACGCCCTCCTCCTATTCTCTCACCCCTCTTTTCTGTGCATGTACCCCCATGAACACTATCGCCTCCATTCCCCACGCCTTTCTCACCCAATGGTAAACCACTTGCAGCTTCCTCAACCCCCTTATCCACACCATTTCCCCCTCCCTCCTCTTGCCATCCCTCCCAGCAAGGCTCCTCTGTCTACCACCCACACCCGCCTACATCCTCAGCACTCGGCACAGTGCCTTTCTGCCCTACAATGAGTTTCGGTTTCTGGGGGACATGAGATCCCCCATTGCCTCCAACATCACCTCCATCAGCACCACCGTTACCTTCACTTAAGTCCCCTCTTCCCAGAAGCAACTTCCTGCAGGGGCACAAAGGCATTTATACCCCAATAGTATCGCCGATCGGCATCAAAGCACTTACAGTTTCGGTCATCTTCGTAGGAGTTAGTCCTTCCTCTTCACTCTCTGGTAACACACTACCCCCTTCCAGCAAAAGTATGTTAAACCACTTTTCTCCAGTTATTGGTACTTCCCCGCTGATGCTGTCCTCTTCTTTCTGTTTCCTTCTAGCCGGCACTTTACAGCAACATTTCGATGCTGTAAGCATTGACAGATGAAGAAAAAAGAAGGAAGAGTGGTGGGAATTAAGGGAGGGGAGAAAGCAACAACAGCAGGGTCCCTTCGCCAGTGAGAGAAAAATATGTTAAAGCCCATAAACCCTGGTGTAAACCCAAACGTACTACTTAAGGGCTGGTGTTAATTTTCTTCATAAGCAGAAAATAAAGTTGGTTACAAACATCGATTTTAATTTGCGAACTTGCGATTCTTGGTAGGTGCTGTGGGGAAGGCTTAGTTGTGATGTCACAAGTCAGTGGTTCAAATCACAGTGCAGTGTTTTCTTGGCGAAGTTTGCATTAGGCTAGACTTCCGTAATGTTGCCATATGCCACCACTTAATCACGTTTTTCAGTTAACAATGACATCATCAAAACATGACGCCATAGCTAATGTTGTTGAAATACTTTTAACAGGCTTCACAGAATCACTAACTGGAGTATTCCTCCCTGTTGTTCGATTTGATTTGATCGAGAACTAAATAAACAAAAAAATGATAAGTTAGAAAATAAGTCGAGTTAAGACATCCCTGTTTTATGATTTCATTTAATCCAGAACTAAATAAACGGGGGAAAAACCATTAAAATAAGGCAGAAAATTAGTTGGGATAAGACAACCGTGTTCTGAGATTGCTTGTTTTTTAACACTCCATCTATACTTTCAAATAATTTCTTTTTTCCCAGCAGGCCCAGTAGATTAATACAATAGCACAGTATTCCCAGTAGCACAGTAGATTAATACATTGTACGTCCATTGTTTAAGCCTATCATTGTTCAAGGCGGTATCTCCTTTAATGTCTAATGTGGTGGAAAGATCCTAGGTATTCCCTAGCAAAATTTCACCGAAATAATCTTAGCAGTTGAAAATGACGTTAATTCGACAAATTCCTATTTTTCTACCTGCCGATTTCCCCGCTTTATGAGGTAAGATGGCGGCAGGCCTGAACTGGCCTTTATAGTTACAAGAGACGTTTCATTCTCGTAATTTCCTGGTTAGTCTTGACATCTGGTCCATTCCCTGATCATTTCATAGCCGTCTTTAAATGATTAGAATGATATAGAATATATAAGGTTTCTTAATAGCTTAGAAACCGTTCATCATTTATCGTCGGTGGGGAAAGAAAAAGTCATTTTTGGACCACAACAATGGCACTTTCAGCAGTCAAAATTTCAAAAAATGCCTCAGTTTCTGAGAGCTGTGCCCCTCCCCCCCCCAACTCTCCATGATGTGAATGTTTACCTTGTATTGCTACTAGACTAGCTACTGTAATTTTTCAATATATACTAATTTCCAGGAAATCCTTGCCTCCTGGTTCGTTGGCTTTTGTCTTTCAGCTGCTGATTGTGTTAGGGATATGGGCATAAGTACAAGCAAGAATTTATACTTTTAACTTTCTTGGTACAAGAAACAGTGCATTCATTATACTTATTGTGTGAAATTTGACACAAGATGGGTGTAATGAACATCGGTATTTTACAGAAATATTTTTAACTCAACCTTGTCCTTTCGTTTAACACGTCGGTACGTTTTCCTGTCAACGAGTGGTAACTTGTTGGCGCAAAGTGCTGTTTACTTCATTTGGCTCACATTACTTATCTGAATCTTGAGTGGGGAAGTCAAGATTTCTTCAGGGTTTTGAAGGTGGGGATGGGGGAGGGGGATCATTGTAAATTTAGTAATCACATTTCCATTTCCCTCCACACCCCTAGCCATAAATAATGACTTATCCCTTATCACGCATAATTTCATTCCCTTTCTTGATGGAGGTACTCGCAAAGTTGTCAGGAACCGTTTGTCAGGAATTGGTCTAGCTTCAGAAAAAAAATTCTGTCATCCGGAGATACGGAGAAATTTTTTCTGACTGTGAAATATTTGAAATTTGCTTTCTAGGCTGCTGGGGGAACTTGGTCCCAAGAAAATGGGAACGAACATGCTCTTCACATTACCCCCTGTGGGCATCCATCCCTACGAAATAGTAACGATTTCATACGACTTGCCGTGTTCATGCCAACAAGATTTAGAAAATGCTTTTGTCACCAACAGCGACTTTTATGTTGTCAGGCGACCAAAGTCTCTCGATTAAACAAGTTTCAGTCTTTTCTGTCGCATTGTTATTTATCCTTAGATTGCTGAAAACAGCCAAATTACCTTGGCTGTAAAGACACAACGTGTCTAACGGTCGCCATGCTCACATATATTTTTATCTGGATAGGTGTTATCGTTTTCATCTTGGCGGGCGACACACTAACGTGTGTCTTGATTACGGTTTGGTGGAAATAAAACGTTTAATCTTGAGTCTTACGTCATACAGCTGGTGTTTGCTGATTCGCATTGTTGCATCATAATAATGTTTAAAAGAAAGAAAAACAATCAATCTGGTCGCTTAGAGCTCCCTGACCCCTGAACCACTTGAACAATAGGCCTTATGGAAAGGGCACATTACAGAACAATACCTGTAAAATGTGCTAAGAACCAGCTTTATAGGACAAATAGTTTGATATGTAGATAGCGTAGCAGAAAAATGTCTTGCCAAGAAGAACAAGAAGTCAAAAAAAGTGAAAATTACGATTCCAGCTCAAGTCCAAATGTGTCAAATCGGAAAATAATAAAAGTTCGGACACTTGTTCACCAAGTCCAATAAATCTTGTATACTAAAAGTTGAGCGGAAAATATTGAAAGACAGCAGAGAAATTAAGCATCGAAATTTCGGCTTTAACGTGGCTACCACCTTTACTAATTACAACTGAAGAATAAAGAATTGCTAACAATAATGGTGAGCCAACATTATTCATCAGCACTTTCCGAGTTTTTCGTCGACATTACTGCATGTCATAAAAAAAAAGGTACACAGATTCCAATAATAAATGTCAAGTGTGCTGTAAAAAAAAAGGGTTATATGATTGAAGTTTCACTTTACTTTGTTAAAATGTACATGGATAGAAATTGACGATTTTAAGTTATATAATCAAATCTACAATTTTGAGAAGTGCATCTGTTTTAAGTGCTGTTCAACCAACCCAACCAACCAAAATATATATCGTAGATCACAAACAGATGCATTGTTTTCATTATACATAAAAAATAAACCCTCGTTAAACGCTCGTTAAACCCTTTTTTTAAAAAATAATGAATTTTTATCCGTGTACGTTTAACAAGTAAAGTGAAACTTCAATTACATTATTCTTTTTTTACGGCACACTTGAAGTTTTTGTTTATCATTTATTTATCCAGAAACGCATAACCCCATTGTCAAAGGACAGGAAAAGGGATAGCGTTTTTGTTCTTTTTTTTTTTTTTTGAGTGTGGTAGTGGGTTGCGAGGTTCCGAGATGTCAGGACTCAGGAAAGTATCTCGCTAAGTACAAGGTAGCTCTATGCTCCCGAAGAACGAATCCAGGGTAACATTTTCTGATCATTTAAAATTACATAACTCGTACAGCTCGACGATAAACGTTGTATTCCTAATGATTATAGCTTCAATAGGCACGATAATCTGTGCGTGAGTGTAACAGGTGTTGGAGGATCCTGTCGCCCACGTCAATCCACTGTATTTTGTGGTATCAGTGCACCTTTCTTTTACCTTGTCCCACTTGTTGATAGAAAGTTAAACTAACTGTATTGCATCTCTTCTTCTATAATATTACGCATGGCCCTAGCGGCAGTTTCGGCTACTAACACCTCTGATAAGGATTTTACCTTCGCACGCTTTCGAAAGCAAAAGCATTAGCAATGGTATTAGTAGCCGCAACTACCGCCAGGATTCCGCGTACCATAGGAAGGGGTAAGATGCGATATAACTTTCTAATCCATGATATTTCTCCATTTGCTCACTAGCAGTCGCTTTCGTACTCCACTTCCGCCATATCCGCTTTGGCAGTCGGTCGTGAAGAAAGTGAGAGTGTTTTGAGTCGGCTGAGTTTGAACGTCTCTCTGTTTGAACGTCTCTTAATTTGTCCAGCCATGGCTCAAGTTCAAACTCCAGTGCCTTATTCCACCCGACTAGTACAAATGCAGAATGATGCTTTACAACAGAAAGCTAATCCAGCAAGTATTCCTGTTGCTGCCGAACTGTCTTCACCTGATGATCGAGACATTCCTCAAGATTTGATCGCCGATCTACCAGGAGGACCTTTGGACAAATACAGGAAAAAAGCGACTTTTGCATGGAAGAGACTCAAACTCATTATGGAAGGAGAAGATATCATTCGATTTAAGGTGAGTTGGGGTGTAAGATTGTGTTTAAAATACCTCGTATTTTTTGTTTCCATTTAATGTGAACCCAAGCATGTCGAGTTACGTGTGAGACAATCAATGAATCGTGAATGAACCGGCCTACATTACGAATAGATCTGCTGCCTCACTGAAGGCAGGCCGGGTGTAATAGAAACTAGTATTTTACAAAAAAAAAATTGAATTAGTTTTGGAGATACCACTGATTTGGCGCCGGTCCGAACTGGCCCGTGTTACGACAGGGGCTCGTCACAAAATAAGGGTACGCCGGCAGGACCTATCGCACCCTGCCCAGTGAATTCGAACCAAAACGAACCCAAACCTTTAAGTTTAACAACGGTAGACATAACACATGCCGGAATAACATCCAAAGCTACAGTGAAGTATGGAAGTTCGTTGTTGCCATTGTCAAATACGTTGCAG
>JAHWFP010188244.1:0-22411 GCA_023313725.1 Lithobius niger
TTTTCATCACCATGTTCTGAATAAAGTGCGAAATTTTGGTATATTTTTTTGGGGAGAGCCTGCTTGCATCCCAGGGTGCCCGTCAAGGTGATGCCCGCCACCTGTCTTTGACGAGGGCCCCTGATAATGTAAAAATTATCAGGTTAAGATGTTTCGGCAACAAGAACGTCCATTTTGCCGGACCCCAGCAAAAATGCCAGCTAAAAATGGTTTCTTTTGCCGAAAACATACTTAACCAAACCCCGCCCTACCTTCCCTCTCGAGTCACCTCCTGACACATTGAGAGGAAAATAAATGGCGAAAGAGTTTGCGCTCTCACTTTTATAGAGGAGGGCTGTGCTTCGCTGGCGTAGTGAGTGCATGCAAGCAGGCGGCTACACGCAGCTAAGAAACCTCCAGGGAAACATAACATTGAGGACAATGTAACGCAAAAATTATCAGGCTAAGTATGTTTTCTGCAAAAGATATCATTTTTAGCCGGCCAGACTTTTTAAATTAAGGTGGCGACTCCATTTAGATTGATTCGACAGCTGACAATGTATTCTTTTGCATCAAGGGTAAATAAAAAGTTCTGTCTTTGGTAGGGACCGAGCTTACGCCCCTTTTACTTGGGGTTGGTATCAGTCACTGTTCGATTTTTCGCTCATTTTCAACTGCTTTTCCGGTATTTCTGATTTAGGTGGATTACTCCAATTAGATTGATGCAAAAGGTGGGAATGTTTTATTTGCATTAAAGTTAATTACGTAAAACGGTCTATCATTGTGGGGAACGAGCGAAAAATCTAACCGTGACTGTGATACCAGCCCCTAAAAAAAGGGCGTAGCTCTGTCCCTAACAAGGATAAACCATTGTATTTACCCTTGATGCAAACACATTTCCACCTTTCGAATGAGCCTAATTGGGGTCGTCACTTAAATTAGAAATGTCGGAATTGCAATTGAAAGTTTAAAATGAGCGAAATATCGAACGGTTATACCAGCCCCTAGTAAAAGGGTGTAGCTCGGTCCCTACTAATAATAAACTATTTTAATTCCCCTAATGCCAAGAAGACATTTCCGACCTTTCGAATAATCTAATTGGAATCGTCCACCTAAATTAGAAATGAGGAAATGGCCCCAAATGGCCGTTTTTCTCGAAAACTGTAGGAGGTACATTAGAGCTCATTATTGCTAACAACTTTTATCTCAAAAACATTTTTCTGTACCACTAAGCGCCCCCCCCGCGCAGACATTGGCCAAGACGCGCGGCCAGGTTGCTGCAGCTAACGAGTATGCTTATGGTGTATGTAACAACGCGCACTTGGCTGCAGCAGCCAGCCTGTCGCCGTGGCCACTGGGATCCCGGGCAGCGTACAGGTGGCTACAGGGCAACCATACTAGCTCCGAGTTCATTTTTCACCACATGATCGAAAATTATCAATGAAAAACGGACGTCGCCACGCAGCACGTCGCCGTGTTTTTTGGCCGACGTGACTATTGGCTGCGCGACCTGGCCACTCAGTGCGTGGTCGCCCTAACATTAATAAGCCAAAATGGCACAAATTGAGTTAAGACTGGGCGCCAATTTGTCCACCATCTTTAATGGCCAAGGTTTTTAGCTTAGCACCCTACTCAATCTTATAAATTGCACATCCTTTGAGTTAAGTCCCAGCACTAAAATACTTTACACCCCTCCGTTCAAGGTTCACTAAAAAAATAGCCAAATTACTCCAGACTATATCCCTGGTGCTTTCAATTTAATGATATTTCAAGGTATACGATTACAAACAAGAACGTAAAGTGTGCCAAAAAGGGTTAAGATTGAAGTTTCTCTTTCGACAATCCCAGGTACTCCCTGCAACCTGCCCGAATTACTCGCAAATGATCTTCACTAACGTTAGTGGTTCTCCATCTCTTCGATGTGGCTCTATAGCTCCGATCACATTCTAGGCTTACTGCTCTGTTCTTGCATCCACCTTCCTGAGATGTAAATCAATTTATTTTGTTGCTTTCTGCAATATTAAGATACACACTACTTTTGGTTGTTTTATGGTAATCGTAATCTGTAATTTAAAAGTTAACGCTGGTGTTAAAAAGCCACGTAGTGTTTAAGGCTTCTGAACAGATTACTCCTAATAGGACCTATATTAAAAGTACTGCTTCAAAAAGCACCTTAGTAAGTATAGTGTATAAATTCTCTGATGCTTTTGTGGTTAATTATATCCTACAAGGTACCCCTTTTATACCTTGCTATACAGTATAAGCGTCGTTTTACTTAATCAGTGTGTAGCTAGCGGGCATGGCAGCAAGCGAATTTACGTAACCATTGTCCACTTTGCCGGTTTAGTTGTGTAAATGAACTATTCTCTTACTAAGCAATTCAATGACTGCATACGCAAAGTTAGCAATGCCCTTTGTCAGTAACGCAGCAACGCAGCAACGCTTTAAAAAAAATTTCGTTGTCTCCTTACAGTTAAGAGTGACGGGACTTGCCAGTCCTCGATTTGCCTGTTGGCCTTAGGCAGAGCTTACCTCCTGGCGCCATTACACGATGGGCCTTGGTTCGTTGGGACATGGGACCCTCGTATTATCATCCCTATCGTCCTGGCATTTATCAACTTGACTCCTTAAGCTTGTCTTGCGTCTTTGTGCCCTCAGGTTCGTTTAGTGCTGGCACTTCCTGCTGCACTGGGCCCCTGGTGGCGATCAGTGGAATATTGTGGCCTCTTTCTTTATATAAGAATTTGCTATGCAATATAATGGAATGCAAAATATTGTATATAAAATTGTGTGTAAGGCTTCCCACGCATGCGTGAATCTAATTTCTCGTGCTAGGCTTTCGTTTGGTTCTTTTCTTTCTTCTCTACTTTTGCTCGACCAACGCGGACCGATTTAGGGTCTGTCTTCTGGCCTTATGCAAGTCGGGCCTATTTAAAATTCGGACTACTATTCTGAAGGAAAGTCTAAAAGGTTTTTAGGCGAACGTTCGATAACATCAACCACCAAAATGCTGTAAGTCGTGGCAAGTCTTCTTACTGCCTTCTTCCAACCATGCCATAAAATAAAACTCCAGATGCAACTGATTTCCAGCCTCTAAGTATTTATTTCATTTCCGTTTATACCAAATTCAACCAGAAGTGCGACGCCATACGACCGTAAATCCCAAATCCAACTCCTAGTCGTACTACAGTAACACTCGTTACTGCACATCGCAGAAACACGATTTTTTCGAATAAACTTTTCGTATCTGAAAAAATAATATGCGCTGGTTAGCAAACCCAACTGTAAAAATTATGTCCAACTGTAAAAATTTTCATTTATTGCCGTCGAAAATATTAAAAGCGGCTCAAAACCCTTCCGGCAACCATCCACCATCAGGTGGTAAACCTCATTATTATTATTATTAATATTACTGTTATTATATTATTACCTATTGTACTATAGCAGTTCCTCCAATTGGAGCTCAATTCCCTTTGAAAAAGTTGACTTCCCTGCCGGGCTCGTGACCCCCTTTACTGCGCATGCGCAAGACTCCTATATAGTTGCTGCTCAGAGCGGACTGGTATTCATGTTTCTTTCTAGGGTAAAACCGCACATGCTTCCATTCCAGCTTTTCCCTCTCGTCCATCTCTTCACTTTCTTTCCTCTCTTCTCTACGGTGGTCCTTTCAGGACACCGGACACGGTTCTCCTTAGGAACCAGAGAGTGGTTCCTTTTTCTTCACATTCTGTGGTTCATTATCGGCAATGAGTCGATCCCGCCCCATCGGAAACCCTACTCTCCACTGAGCCCTGCTTCCAGCATGGACCCTGTCGGGTCTTCCAGACCTCGCTGTGCTTGAGACACAGGTTCTTAGACCCCCGTGGCTCTCAGGCCACGCCACCTTTCCAAACCACTTCGGGCCATTTTTTCTTCACGACACTATGACGGCCCTCAGGGAGCTATCCGGGAGCTTCTCCGTCGACTGTTAGATACAAAGGTCTTTTTGCGGCCTTGTCTGCGTCGGTCTCCGGTTGCTGTCCAGTCCTTCAAGCCACGCTGCTACAGGTAATTCCGCACCACCTCCGCCTTCTGCATCCTGCTGCCACCGTATTGCCAGCACCATTCTCACACTATCCCTCATCCTCATTGCGGTCCCCTATTCCGTCTGCATGTTTATCATGTGATCCGACCATCCCTTCCGTCAGCTGCTGTTTTTTTTGGACCAGTACTTCAGCCCTTGCCGATTCCTGGGGTATTCCATACCTTCCACATTATTTCGTCCTCTTCTGTATTCACCCGGTTTCTTGCATCAGTTTTCCCGGTACTGTCGTACTGTCACACCACCCGTTGCTAGTCTTTCCTCGACTCCTGGTCCATTGTCTGCCCCTAGTCCCGTTCCTATCCTTTCATCATCATACCCTGTTTCCACCTTTTCTTTGGGACATCAGTCCATCTGGGTTCGGTGTCACCATCCTCAGTTTCCTTTTCCTGTATTCTCAATAAAGAAGTCAGTGTATATATGAGGAACAATACATGTTTAAAAAAAAAACAAGACAACTATAAAAAACCCTATATTGCCACACAGTAACTCAGCGATGCAATTACGTTGCCTACGTTATGAACACCCATCCATGCAACAACGCAGCTTCTCTTCCACATCACTTCCAACTCTCGCCACTTCCTAATACACCGGTTGTCATCTAGTTGCCGGAAGCAATCATTGGGCAGCATAATTTTATCCACGATACCGTCATCCTCTCTGCCATCGGACTATTTCACGCAGCCTACACCCGTCCTAACCTCCATCTGGTTTACTACACAAATTCTTTCACTGCTGCGCGAATCCCTATGGGGCAAGGTAGCTTAATGGTTCACGACCATTTCATGTGTAAGAGATCCTGGGTTCGATCCTGACCTCAGCCACCCCTGGTATTTTCGGGAAGAGAAGGGCCCTGTGATGCATTGTGCTCATGTCGATTGTGGCATGTAAAAGATCGTAGGAATTTCCGATTGGAATTACCAACAAAATTGTGCTGCTCTCCTTCTGGCGCCATGGCTTCGGCTGGGAGCGCGGCAAACTTACAGCTGTGCGAATCCTGGATCCCGCTTCCAACCGTTCTCCCCACCTTTTGGTTTCTTCCTCCCATTGACATCATCCTCAGGTTTCCACCATGCCATTCCACATAAGTCAGGCCAAAGGTTCCACCACTTTGGCCGATCCCCACACCATTTACCAGTCTTAAGCGAACATGATCCCAGTGGAGCTTCCCACGACTGTATCTCTCTCTTTCCACTAGACGCCCCCCGATCGGTCTCCTGTCTGTGAACACAACGTTCTCCTGTCTCCTTTTCCAAGATTGCTTTGCCTCACCGTGTATGGCGGGAAATACATCTGCCATTGCACTTGTGTTCGTTACATCTTACGCCTTTGTCTATTCTGCCATGAGTTCCCAGGGTGATCCAGTGAAAGACCTTAAAAAGACACTTCTCCTCTTCGCGATACTCCTATTTGATGATGTCACTTCATTTACCTCATTCCGAGCACTGTCCCTGTTGTCTATCCGGATCCTGCCCATTTTGCTTGCCTTGGGTTTTATGGGTTCTACGGTTCACTTCGACCCACATCCCTGCTGTCAGTATCATAGGACTTGTCTCAGCACTTGTCTCATATTCCCAAAACGAAGTGGGAAGAAATCATCTGCCACCAGCAAAAATCTCGAACAAGTGAGAATACTGACAATCAAAACACCTTCATCTCGGTCATCATCTCGATCCGATTCTGCTTAAACTAGCCGGTTTGCCCGTGCCCATCTCAAGTCCTTCCAGTGGGACGCTTCCAGCCACTTCAGACAATTCGGTTCCGTCCACCTCACGTGGGAGGTTTAAAAAAGACATCTGGGGTTTCAATTAATAGTCAGTTCCGTACACCTTCCAAAGAGGAAACCACTGGCATCATTGAACACTGTCTCTGGACGTCCTACATCGGTTCCACTGTCAACTGACACTCGGACTACTTTCATGGTTCCACCAGTAAACTCGGTGCGTCTGCATTCGCCATTCACAGATGTTTCGTTGCCCGCACACCAAGTGTCGGTTACCTCCCCTGTGGATTTCGCTAATTCCGTCCAGCTGTACCCGATCCTGCCTTTCTCTCTGCTCCAATCCTCAAAGAAGCTATCACCCACGGACTTAACCTCACCCCTAGTGACATAGAAAACTTAGATGTCAATATCTCGTTCTTGCTGGCCATGGTAAGGACGCTTACCATTGAACTAGAAGACAACTGCATGGCTTCGGCAAAACCTCCACAACCAGAACCGAAAACAGCATACACAATTCGCTTTGTACAAAACTCTCATCGGCAAAATTGAACGTCTTTACACTGAGGTAATAACTGTGTAAGCCTCAAACGCTCTCCTCAAAACAAACTGGCCTAATTCCCCTTCCTTGCGACACCATCACACTGCACGTTCTCACACCCACCGATCTCCCTACGGACGTTTCTCTTCGAGCTCTCGTTCTTCTTGTCAAAGACTACCCAGATGACCCTGGGCGCAGAAGCGACCCCTTCCATCTTCCCGGCATCCAGTCTCCACCCGGTCTTCATCACTTGCTTCGGGATCACAGAAATCACCCCTTCTCAAATCGGAGGAGTCGTCGGTAACTCCATTTGTCTTTTGTTCACTCTTCCAAGCCTACCGACGTTGCTGCCGCTTCCTCTTCTTCAACCTCTCCAACCACAACCTCATAAAATCTTGGTCCGCTGTGTCACTATTCAAGGACTTTCATAACCTAAATTCGAACGGTACATGGCAATATGACGATATCACCACTTTCCTGCCAGTGTTCTCCGGAATTTTGCCCCATTCGGCTACAAGGACCCGCCAGCTTCTGTGCATCGCATGCTGCCAATGAGCAAAAGGTGTCCATTTCGGGCACTCCCTGACTAGCATACCGATGTTTACCGTTTTCCTTCTTGGACATTGAATCTTAAAAAAAAACCGAGGGACTTCAATAACAACACCTTTGGAGAAACGGTTCCGCACCTTTGTTACCATGTCACCATGGCATTCAGTTCTTCATCAGAACAGTGTGCGTTTCCTTCCTATACGTTTCGTCGTACTTCTTCGTTGGGATAACTCAGCTCTGGTTCCGAATGCCCTAACCCAGCCTCCTGTTCGGTCGCATCAGACAATGTGTAGCCACAACGAACATTTTCTTATTATGCTCTCACAAGTGTCTCGATTGTATTTCTACTTATTCCGCGACACTCTTCGTCCCCTTGCACATCTTTTCATGGTTATCCGGGATGATCCATCACTGTATATGCTTTGTTGACCTATTCTTTCTCTCTCCTCATTGGCTCTCGTCGGTTCTTCTATGATTATCTCCCATCACCGTTTTTCCCAGGTCCCACCTGCTCCTCGGTGGGCACCTCTCATGCAGTCCCTTTTTTTCACGCCTCACCTCTCCGAGGCTCAACCCTCACCAACAGGCATACCATGAAATCAGTTCCTGGTACTCACCTTCGATTCGACTATACCTTGAGGTAATAAAAAAGTCAACTTGTCTCGTCTTTCATTTTTCTTCAGACCCAGAACACGATTGTCTCCCTTTCAGTGTTTCGACCTCTACTCCCATATCGCCCATCTGGCTCCAATCCTTCTAGCTGGCACATCGGTCAGCCCTTTCTCTTCTGATATGCAGTCTGCGACTCTGATTACCACCAGTACTCTACCGGGGTCATCATCCACCACTCGTTCCATCCTATGTTTCCAGTCTGACACTTTTACCCGCCACATCGGAAGCCCTTTCTCTCCTGAATCGCAGTCTGTGACCTCAATTATCACCAGTACTCTATCTGTTAACCTTGATCCCACTGCCAAGGTTGACGAGTTCTGCTATAGTAAAAATAGGTAATGTATATTTTCGATGGCAATAAAAACCTGTAAATACCAGGCTGTGGCCTGGTTAATTATTGTTTCTGTTGCCTAAACAAAAATTCCCATACCCAGTTACCCACAACAGCCTCCCCTCTCGGTTCCAATGCTAACTCTGAGAGAAAGAAATATGAATACCAGTCCGCTCCGTGCACTTAATAGCATAATTATGCTCAGTAAAGGGAGTCACGAACCTGGCAGGGAAACCAACTTTCTTCGCTAGGGAATTGAGCTCCAATTGAAGGAACTGCTGTAGTAAAAATAGTTAATGTTTGAGGCCACACCCAGGTATTTTAGTGTTTTATTCATTTTCTCCCAGTATATGCGAAGTTAGTAACACTCTTTGTCAACTGCAATTCTTAAGGTAGCCACCTCAAATTTTTTGAAATATTTTTATTTGAAAAAAATTGTGAGCACTACAGGGTTGACCAACAGGCCAGATCAATAGCCTTGCTCGCATAGGGCTGGTGTTGGCGATATTAACCCATAACCGCCTAGATACGAACGTACGCCTTCAACGTACAACAGGGAAAGCCCGAGCAAAGCGGGCAGTTGCAGCCCAGTGGTCAGCGTCGTCGGCTCCAAACCAAGAGAATGCCGGTTCGAATCCGAGAACCGACCCACTAAAAAAAGGGTCTGAAAGTTCTTTCAGGCGGTTATGGGTTATAACAATATCTTGCTTATTTACGTAATTCAAGATAAACCCATTCCTCCTGCCCACAGTCTTTATGGTTTCCAAATTTTAATTTTTAAACTAGCCAGCATTTCTTTTTTGAGCTTGTTGAGGCAGCAAGAGTGATCAGTTTAAACGAATTTAAGACGAATAATTTTCCTTGCAATGCAATTTTTTTCTACAGCATGCAACCCTGGAATAGCACCTGCACTGCCCCTTCTGGGTGCAAGCGAGCTCGATCATACATAATATCTGAAAGTGACCACATGTATAAATAGATCTGACACATATGCCTGGTCCCACCACAGCTATTGGTGTAAATCTACCACTGCCAAATGCTATTTCAAAAATTATTAAATTATCTATCGAATTGCATACATATTAATTAATGCTTGTGCATACGTGTGAGTAAGCCTTCTGAAAAGCTAAGGTAATTGACGCATAAAAAATTTGTGCACACATGGGCTTATACTCCCAAACAATCTGTTGTAGAAATTACAATAAATTGTCCAATCCCCGGAAATTCTTCAATAAAAGTAGTACTGCAATTGCATAAATTCTGTTTTTTTTTCTTTTGTAGTAACATTTATTGCTTCACCCTACTTGTTTTACCCAGGCGTAAAAAGAAATTACTTAACTGCTTTAGCCGTCAGCTGTAGCGAGAATGCATGACAGCAATCAATTTTTGTTGATTTTTTGGCCAACCAAAACAATCGTAAAAAAAAATGTAACCATTGTTTTAGTTATCCCAGCGGACCCCACCCCACCCTTTTTACCCTGGTATAAAAAGAAATATTACTGCACTTCATTACTTTAGCCGTCAGTTGCAATACGATGTTTTTGCCAATTTAAAAACAAAAAATGTTTGATCATTGTTCAGGTTGTGCGAGCAGAACCATTTGATGTTTCATCACCCTACCCATTCTACTCTGCAGTGTTATCAATAAAATAACTCCACCTATTAATTCTACACGTGCCTACACGTTTTTCTAAAGTGTATAAATTATTTAAAATTTCATTTCTTCTTCTTCGGTTGTAAAAGCAACTGGAGCACAACCGAAATTGCATACCGGATGACACTAGCAAGAAAGGTTGGATTAACTGTGATTCGTTCAGTTATTGCACACGCTTTGTCCAGAATATTTGACGTCTGCTGAATGGTAAAATAAACTGAGCTGCGAGGGGGAACTTGAGTGAGGCGAGCGAGTACAGCTCAGTGGTCGAGTTCCTAGCTGGTAAACCTAGTAAAAGCCAGATCAAGTCCAGTAAAAAAAAAATTCAGACTGGCATGGGCATTAATGGGTTAAACTGATCACCTCTAAACAAAGAAAAAAAAAACTAGTTTGGTCGTTTTTATTCCCATCAAGACACGAAATTTCTTGATATTTCTTGTTTCACAGGAATAATAGTTCTATACGGTATTTAAATCATTAAACCAAACTAATGGCTTGGAATAAAGTTCTGAACTGCGAAAACCCTGAAGTAAAACAAACGGAATTACAGATGTAGAATAATTGCAACCACCCTTAAATAGAAATAGCTGTCGTGTTGCATCCGATGCTTTCCACGGAAAACACTGAAGCTTAAAACTGAAAATGAGGAAAGTGTCATTTCAGCCTAGCAGGGAACAATCTTAATTCATCACCCACCTGGCCACTGTGCAGATGCTGGTCAGAATTACGGTGATTTTACCGAAATCTACATAATTAAAATCATATAATGTGCGTGCGTGCGTGCGTGTTTGTACCTCTACTCCTCTGGAACCAAAGCATCTACAAAGATGGGAGTAAGACCAAACGAAAGATAATTAAATTTCGATTTTAATTGGCCTATTTTCATCGCTGTAACTTGATATTATCACCCTCAAAGAAGCGAAAAAACCTGAAAAAATAACGTCAAAGTTTTTTTTAACCCTCCTGGTGTTTATGACGTCATAGTTTGTTCATGAAAACCTCCTCGAGCGAAGCGTGATGACCTGGAAAAGTATGCACGCAAAAAAACACCTAAAACGACGACGTATTTTGCAACACACCACATATAGGTCTTAAAATGGGTTTTGTATATAACTGACTTGATGCATGGAAAAATCAAAACAATAGATTTGGTTTTAAAAGGGTGCCAAACATTCGTGTTTCTGAAGCACGGAGACGAGTGGATTGAGCGAAAAAAGTGAGCGATTTCCACGTAAACTAAACCTTTTCAATGTGTGTCTCGGTTTGCTCTCTCTCAATCTTTCATATCTCACCTTCATAGGGCTGGAGAAGAAGACGTACAAGTGTGCAAACAAACAAATCGTATGTGTTGAATGATTAAGATAAAATGCAGGCTTGCTGAGGAATGTAACAAACGAACTGTGAGCAACATTTGCAAGTTTGCATAGTCAGTACATCGAAATAATCAGTACAATAATCAGTACATAGAAATTCCATGAATCATGGGTCGTGTTGAAGCTATTAGTTGCGCACTGAGATGATCGGGAGAAAGAAAAAAATACGCGAAAAACAACCTAAACGGACGACGTATTTTGCAACGTAATACCTATAGATATTAAAATTGGTTTTGTATCCACTGTGTTGATGCATGGAAACCTGGTTTTAAAACGGTGCCAAACATTCGTGTTTCTGTAGCACGGTGGTGCGTGGATTGACCAAGCAGAGCGAATGATTTCCACGTAAAGTAAACCTTATCACTGTGTGTCTCGCTTTGCTCTAACAATCTTTCATCCTCACCTTCGTAAGAGATTACATCTGACGTTCTGCAGATGTCTCCAAGTGAGGGATCATCAGAAAGTGAAGTGATAAGACTGCCATGGAAAAATCTGTACTGAGCAGGACGTAAAGAACAATATTCTTAAAATAAGTAAAACAAGAAAACCCATATAAAGTGTGTACTAACACAAATTACAAGTGATGTGTGGTTCTTGGTGGTTACATTGATTCAGTCACGTTTCTGAAGAAATGTTTGCGCTGATTGAGTGAGCGAAGCGAACGAAAATCAGCGTTTGTCACCAGAAACAGTGCTTTTCTGATAAATCACTTGATCTTTTTGCATGCCTCCTTGGACGTAAAAAATTAATATTGACCTTTTCTCGAGATAACCGATGTCGCGTAGTACACACTTATAATTTGCTTGATCGTTTTTTATGTGGAAGGTCTGTCTGCATCATAAGTGTTGCAGCAAGAAATCTCCTCTAACGCAGCGAGACGACGCGGAATGAGCGAGCGAAGCGATTGACTCCGCTAGTAAAATTTCTATAATGAAGGCTTGCGTATTCTGTACTAATTGCTATAACAAAGGCTCGCGTATTCTGTACTAAGTCCAGCAATTTTTACTGTGCAGCGTAGTTTTTCAAACGACTCAAAAGATTTATTTTCAAACTGGCCTGCATTTAATTTGGTTTTGATGTTATTGATTACAGGGTCTGCAAGACTGATTGGTTTTAAGAAATTAAGCAGAATAACTTTCCTTGCAATTTTTTTTTCTACAGAATGCGAACCCGGAGACGTGGACCTTTGCACTAAGGGTTCTGAATGCAAGGCTAGCCAATGCGAACGAACTGAAAATGGGCACAAATGTAATTGCTTACCAGCTGACAAGTGTGTGGACAGTGCTGACAAAACTTCTTGTGCAAATAAACCACCACCAGGTACCATATGATGCATGCGCGTACTTGTAGTAAGTCTAATGCCTTGTGGATCTAAGGTGAAGCCTATGAACATAGGTTGGTACCGAAAAATAAGTACTAAACACTTGACAAAACACTTAACAAAACTTCTTGTGCAAATAAACTACCACCAAGTACCATAATAATGATGCATGCTCGTACTTGTAGTAAGCCTAATGTCTTGTGGATCTATGGTGATGCATATGAACATAAAGATAGGTACCAAAAAATAAGTACTAATTATGTTCTAAAAACTTAAATTCCCTAATTGCTGCACCTCACCCTTTTACCCTGGAGTATTATGTCAAAAGCACGTAAGAGGACAACCGAAATGTACTTGCGTATTAAGTGTATAATATTTTTCATTTACCCTACCCGTTTGCTGTGGAGTGTGTCTGACCGCTTGTTAAGAAAAGTTGGTCTAACTGGACAACAAAAATGCACTTGCGTACTAGATGTATAAATTCTTGCTTTTACATTTTGTCAAAGTGGGGGACAACAAAATGCAATAGCAAACTAGACGTATAAATTCTTGTTTTTATATTCTGTCAAAGTGGGGGACAACAAAATGCAATAGCAAACTAGACGTATAAATTCTTGCTTTTACATTCTGTCAAAGTGGGGGACAACAAAATGTAATAGCAAACTAGACGTATAAATTCTTGCTTTTACATTCTGTCAAAGTGGGGGACAACAAAATTCAATAGCAAACTAGACGTATAAATTCTTGTTTTTACATTCTCTGCTTAAAGTGCAGTAATAAATGAGGTTTTAGTTAAATGCAGGGAGAGGCATAAGTCAAATTTCTTAGTTTGAAGATGCCAAAGGTCAAACTGGAAGATACCCAAAATGCATTTGCGTACTAACTGATATATAATTGCTTTTACATTTATCTTCGAAAGTAACATTATGTACAGTATGTCGTGGATTTAAAAACAATTAGGTCAAATTGGAGCACAACCAAAATGCATTTGCCTTCTAAGTGGTGTATAAATTGTTTTTACATTCATCTACGGTAGTAAAACTTATCGCTTCACGCCACCCTTTTACCCTAGTGTATTACAGTATGTCGTGGAACTTAAAAAAAGTGGTGTAGAAATTGCTTTTACATTTATCTTCAGTAGTAAAATTTAGTGCACCACCCCCACCTTTTACCCTAGAGTATTATGTCGTAGAACATAACGAAATGGCGACATGATCCTTCACAAGTGATGACTTGCGTCGCATTCCATCACCTACGACCATCCTTACAAGAATAACCCCTAATGCGTAGAGATGTATGTGGTCCGACTTGGTCGTCAACATTTCGTTCTGTCCGATTCTATCATGACCAGAAAAAGAAACTACTCGTAAACGTCCTCCTCAGGCCCTGAAGATGTGACACCTTTCCACTACACTAACAGATAATTCAACGGTTAGATGGCCTTAATTGATTCCAAGATTCGGACGACACCCACTGCACAGTGTCTACGTTCCAGATTCTCCGTCATCCAAGAGGCTGATGTGGGTCACATGATCTCTTTTTAGTTATGAAACTCGCTGCTCTGCTGCAGTATTTTCTTTACATTGCTCGAAGATTCTGCTGTTCTGCGTCTAGGAGATGAAAAGGTGAAAAGGCGCCTTGAACGACCCAGAAGCAACGACGTAGGGGACCCCCAACTACTTGAAGGACCTGGCAAGGACGGTCTTGTGCCGGATCGGGCTATGTATGGTACCACTACACTACTTATACACCAGCCTATTTCTGAACTAACTTGGATAAATAACCGCCCGTCCAAAACCCTTACAGCCTTTATAACCGTGGTGCGAGAACACAGAAGTTATGTAGCAGCCGAATGTGTCTTGGATGCGGTCTAATTCTTGTCATTATTTGCTTCAAGGACTCTCATCATGCGCACTCTATAAACGTAAACCCAGAGTGTGAGGACTGCAGCACAGAAGTTGTGTAGCAGCTATACGTGTTTTAGTTGAGGCAGAAGTATTGTCTTTATTTCCTTCAAGGACTCTCACGTGTGCTCTACACACTTGTGAAAATATAATGCAACAATGCCGCAATGGTGGGTAAAGGAATACCTTATTTGAAAGAAGACGGCGAAATTTGGCTTCGTGGTCGTGAATGTCTACCGTGGTTCCTTCATTGCCAGTCAGGCGCTGACTTTTATTTCTTGCCTTATTTGAAAGGTCTTCATTAGGCGAGTAAAGTGCCACAAGGATAGCTTCAGTATGAGCACATCCAAAATGGCGCCCAGTCAAAGTTAGGATTTTCCTCAGCATCCCTATGTGTTACTCAGGCTAAAGACGTCGTAAAGGGACGTAGGTGGCAGCATAATGCTTCGCTCAATTTGATTGGATTACACCCACAGCGTCATTTGCGATTTGAAAACCTAAAGTCTGGGCCTTAGTGCCCCTTCCCCCTCCCCCACCCTTCGGGCTCGCTTGTAATAATAATCTGACCGACTTTGCTTCACAACTGCGTAAATTAGCGAAACGAAACATAAAATTGGACGGTGAACATTATCCAATAGTTAACGCTGTGTCCGTTGAACGTTCAAAGGATGGAAAAGAATTACATATGTTAAGGTACTAGCTCATGGTCCTCTTACTAGAGTGCTAGCATTAAGGCCTACACTCTGGATTTCAAACTGCAAAAGACGTTGTGTTTGTAATCAAACCGAATTGAACGAAGCATTTTGCTGCGACCTATGTCCCTTTACGATGTCTTTAGCCTGAGTAACTCATACTGATACGGAGGAAAATCGTAATGTATAACTGCCGCCATCGTATCGAAGCTATCATTGCAGCAGGTGGTGGCGGCATCGGCGGCAGGCGAGGGCAAGCAAAATACCGGGTATACACAAAGGTATCCTCAACCAAACCTGCATTGCCAGGGTTCCACTACTTCTTTTAATTTTGAGGTCTGGACTGGGCTTTTTGGGACACCCTGTGTAAAGGACAATCAAAATGCACTAGCGTGCACTGTAACATTTTTTCTTTAGCAAAAACTCAACTGTATGACAACCAAAATGCACTTGCGTACAAACTACTAAGAATGTTAGTTCTAATTTTTTTTTCCTGGGTAGTAAAATTTATTGCTTCATTCCACCCTTTTACCCTGGAGTAGTACTGTATGTTGCAACACTAATAAAAGTTAACTGGAGGACTGTCAAAATGTGCTTGCGTACTGTGTATGAATGCTCTGCTTTAATTTTTTTTGGTGGTAAAATATTGCTTCACCCCTCCCTTTTACCCTTTATGTCACAACACTTTTAACTGGAGGACAACCAAAATGAACTTTTGCGTACCCTAGAGTACTAAAGTTTAGATGCGTTATTAGAGCGTCGAGATAAAATTTCTGCCCCGGCGCCCCCCTGCTGAGGTACCTCTTTTCTCTACAGTCCGCTTATAAAGCCCGTGTCAGATGAGAAGACATTCACTCACGACACGACTAAAAATCGGGTCGAGAGGGCAAGTTGACTCGTGGACATGAGGCAGATGGCAAAAAGTTGGGAGTAATTAAAAAGTCGTCCAAACTCGATGGCCTGCTAGGCAGCCAGCCATACGAGGACCGACTTTTCCTCACGTGACCGATCGAGACCAATGATGAACGCATACCACGCATTCCAGAAAAAAGGGGGTGAAGTTGGACATAAAGAGAGAAGCCATATGAAGTGTTTGTTAATCCTAAGGGCAGTCGAGAGTGCAGGAAATCTGCCCGTGTAACAACCAAATAACTGCAGACACGACTAAATGTTGGGAAATCACTTCTGCCCTTAGGACAATCGTGTCGAAAGTGAAAGTCTTTCCGTCTATATGAGGAATTACTTGTTGTGCGGAATGTTTACTTCTGCCCCTCCCCCCACCTCGGTATTGTCACCCCCTGAACGCTATGACTGTATTATCCCCTTTCCGTGTAGGAACACTGCATTGCTGTTGGCTGTGTTATACCTCTTCCATGTAACATACACTTTCTGGCTGGCGCAATTTTCACCCCTTCGATGCACTTAAAATGTAACCAAGTGCAATGCCAGATAAAACTGTTTAAGAAAGGTTACCCTGGAGGTTAGCTGGTTAACTTTAATATTTATTTAGCTTTCTTCACTCTTTGTTAACCCTTTCCTCCTGTCTAATGACCAGTATATATTGGACGGCTACTAACCGGCAAAAACTTGGAGCCGAGGGGACCACTAGAAAGGCGAGCCAGCATACCCCAGTGGTAGGAAGTCCCTGGCTAAAACTAGTGAACGCCAGTTTAAAAAAAAGTTTGCCGTGAGTATCAACGAGGCCCAAGCTTTTGATAATTTTAAAACGTTCGAAGTACAGTTGATAACCATGAACTAAAAATAGCTTTCATTATACAGGGTGTTCCTGAAAGGTCCGGGTGAGATAACACATGGTAATAGTAATAATGGTTTGCAATCATTTTAATTTACAAATGTATCGATACTTCTTCAAGCTACTGGTACTGTGATCAAACACTTCTCTTCCCTGGAGCCACTTGATAGGAATGTTGTACAACAAAAACACCTGTTTAGTGTGGTTTGCAATCAATTGTAGGTACGCAAATTAGTAAATATACTCTCAATCTACAGGGATAGTGAGTGTCTGGCTAGAAATAACTTCATTTGCCAAAGGACTTGCGACAAAGTGCCCCCCCCCCCCCCAAGAGCGCCACTTCGACACGAATGCTGGTATGGTGAAAACAAGTGATTAAACAGTGTTTGACAAGAGATTGTCGACGGCACCAAATGAAGGCAAAACTATTTAGCAGTCCTTTGCCGGTTGTTTTTACTCAGAAATGACTTGTAGTTGCTCCCGAGGTAATCACTGTCCTGAAATGTTTCGTCGTACTCCATGCACAGTAACAATAGTACCAAGGACCATATGTACAGAAAACAAACCTGCTACTTTGACTACTGCTGCAATGAACTACTGTAGTGTGCATCAGATAAAATGATCAAGTGGCATCTACGAGCAGCAAAGCAACTCTACAGCGTCGCACTATGGATTGTCAAACACGTTCGAGAATCCCAGCGGTGCTCCGAAGCGTACAGTCCACAATACGGTTGCGTACAGTCTGTAGTTCTGGAACTGGTGTAGCCTAAAGATCTTTGATATATCCCCAAACAAAAAAGTTGAAAATTAAGGTCTGGTGTGCAAGTATGCCATGCAGTTGGTCCTCTGCCGATCAAAAGCCCAGGGTAGCTATGGTTGAGAAATTCCCCGAACACTGAGGCTAAAATGACCTGGAGCACCACTTGTGCATGAACATAGTTGATGCCGCGTTACCAATGGAATATCCTCCATCAATGCACGAACTCATTTTATAGGTACTTTCTGTATCGGGAGCCTGGAGGCAGAAAAACTGGTCCAATGAGGTGGTTGTCTACGATTCCGACCCAGACATTTCGTGCTGATGCTTGTTGTGAAAGTTCGATTTCATCCCTTGGAAGCTCGCCTCATTTGTGAAGAATATACGCTGCTGAAAGATTGGTTCAACACACTGCAGCTTGTACCATTCACAAAACGTTACACGAGCAGTAATCAACTGGGATAAGAGTCTGAACTCGATGTACACCTTCCTCTTCGACGACCTGTCTTGTTGAAGTTCCAGGAGCCTCTTGATATCATGTCGAGCATCCGTTTTTTAGCTTCAGGAATTCTGAAATAACTATCTCGACCCCAGTCAGTGGTGGCAGTATAAAACGGTTCTGTTTCAGTAAGACAACGATGGCTGGTACTACATGTATCTTTTACTGGACCCTGCCGCCGTGGTTAGGTTTACTGGTAGATAATGCGGTGTTGTGTTGCTGTTTCCGTTCACTCGTCCATACTTGTAATGGATGTCTGCCATCTCAGCATTAGTGTAACGATGCATTATATTAAGCCGAAAAGCAATGTTTTAGATAAACGATGAAAAATTATTGGTACAACACGGTCGTGCTTTAGATAAACTTTCTACTGTCGACCAGCTCTGAATTGTGCTATAGTTCGCAGGTCCAATTACCTAGCCAATTCAACAACATGGCTTTAAATACCTATAAATATTTTACATACATAAACATGATGCTTCACACTTAAAACAACAATTTTCTTTTCCCCTACTCCCACGTAATTGTTTTTTTTTACCGTACTGAATTTTTTTTTCATTTTACAGTACTCGTTAAATCTCAGTTCATGATACTGTACATATTTGCCTGTTTTTACTTATTAGGACTTTTAGACAGGAGGAAAATTCAAATGTGAATGCAACGAAAAAGAAAATGTCGCATAACAAAAATTTTAATACGTATCGTTGGTGGTACTGGACTGGGAGGGTGCGGTCAGTAAGAGTATCAATTATTGGTGCCAGCTCGTGAAAAAAAAATTCGTCAAGTTATTTTCTTGTGTGGGAGGGGAAAGAGGCCTACTCAGACCTTGGTTTGGTTTTGAACACTTCTTTTTTTCCATACTAACGTTCCTGCCTCAAACTGCTATCGTGAAGGGGCGAGGGTTGGAAAAAATATCCCCGGTATAAATATCGCAGTATAAATATCCCCGGAAAAATATCCCCTGGAAAAAATATCCCCTGCAGTTATAATGTTTTCTTATTGGTCGTACGATTTAATTGTGCGGATTCCTCTACCATAGCATGATTTACGGACACCCCTACCGCAGCATGCGTTTTACAGGCTTTTTACGGACTACCCTACCAAAGTAGTACTGTGGAATGGACGACATTATAGTGGCACTATCACCGATTGAAAAGGGAACGAAAATACCGTGGCGCCATGTAGCGGCAGCGTTATTGTTAACTTGTACAGTTTGCTCCCAGGTGCACGACGACGTACCAGATTTTTAGTCATTGTTGAGGAGGTTGTGGCTTGTCTGTTTCATTTAAAGAAATGCCATAGTGCATTCCTCCGCTTACTGCAAGATAGCACTAGACAGAGCTAAATGTTGCCAGATTTTGCCTACTTTAATCGGTGATAGTGCCACTTTAAGGAATAGGGATGGGAAAGTTGGTGGATATTAATAATTAATGGAATAGCACACTAATCCCGATGGCATACGAGGCAGGAGAAGTTTCTGATCTTTTAGTATTTTCAAATTTTTTTTTTGGTTTTGAGGACTAAAACGTTCCTAAGGTACCAAAATGGAAGACGGAAATGTCCCTTAAGGTCCCCAGAACGTATGCCTCCGGTTTGGGAGGAGGAGGGGGTAGGGGAAACACATGATTTCCCCCTCCCCCGCCGTGCTAGTTTATTCCCCTTCAACATACATTTTCTTGACGGTGAGGTTAACAATAATTTGTTTCATTTTAATTTTTTTAACAAACGTTGTGTTCATTGGAAAAGATAGGGAGGAGGGGGGGGGGAGTACTGGGCAGCTCTCTAAGTATTTTCCTGCGTATGTCACTAATTCACGTTTATAACAAGTGTAGTTATTAGGGAGATAGGCTACACACTTTCCTTATTTTTTGTTAGTAGAATGGAGTACAAACGGAGGTCACCGCCAGACGTTTATTTTATTACATGACAATGGTATAAACTAAGACTAGATACTCATAAAGAAGGTGTTTAAATATTGCCCCAAATTCATGTTTTATGTTTTTCTGGGATTTTTTTTCCGGAGATATTTTTACCAGGGGATATTTATACCTGCATATTTCTTCCGGGGATATTTTTTCCGACGATATTTTTTCCGCTTAACCCAGTTTGTAGTGAGCCCTCTGGTAGGTGTTTCCAGCCACCTACTATCCCAGCAGCTTGCGTATTGATTAATTTTTCAGTTATTTTTTGTTTAGCCACAATTAAAATAATAGCAAACAATTACTAGAGTCCTTCTAACACATCCGAACCTTTTAGGAACACCCAATATTGGAAACACTATAGCGTCATTGCAAAAGACCACAACTAGAGCCACCAGACTGTAAATTTAGTTCGATTCCCGCTGATGTTTCCGTAATAAAATAAATGTCCTTTCAAACCACATGACACGTGTGAGGCAAGGAACTAATAAAGCACCACAACCAACCAGTACCACAGCACAACCATTACCGGTAAAGTTAAAACTTAAATCCAAACTATTATATGTTCGTGTAAGAATACTGCCTAGTGGACCAAAGGTGGCGCTTACGAACATAAAATTCACCAAATTGTACCAAACGTCAACTTAATTAATTTAAACCTCTAATGCCTACTTTCACAGGCACCTAATTAAAACAAGCATACCACACCACCATCACACTATAAGTGCACACCACAAGAGTTTGTACTCCCTAATAAGCTGTTGTGTAGACCATGTGCAAATAAAAATTGTCTATCCACAGAAATTCGGCAGCAAAAGCAGCGCATAAATTCTCTGCTTTTTTGTCACCGCACCCTTTTTACCGTCACAACCTTGAAATATTATTGCACTTTTATTAGTGGAGTAATAAATGCGGTCCTAGTTAAATACGCTAGAAGTAAAAGTAAACGAGATAAGTTTTTAGTTGGACGATGTCTTCGAATTAAAAGCAATACGAGTGGACGTGGGTACGAAATTTTTTCAACTCTGTGCACATACGGTATATGCAAGGAGAAAAAGCAGTTAATATGTGCATGAATTCTCTGTGCTTTTTCAATTTATCTGCGGTAGTAAAATGTACTGCTGCACCTCACCGTTTTCCTAGAGTCTTTATGTATCGCCTCGAAAATAATTGAGACGTACCTTGACCTCCCGATTTCTGTAATATGGTGTCGACATTTTCTATAACGTGCCCAAGTTTTTTTTTTTTATTTATTAACCCCACCATTTTACCTTTGATCGCGTTAAGAACAAAAATAGGTCAAACGATCGAGGACCACGTAAATGCACTTGTGTAGCCGAAGACACGTGCAGAGAGATGACATGCAAGAAAGGTTAAAGCCCTAACCGAACTGGCTGCTCGCGGCTGCATGCCGACGCACTATGGTGTAAAAAAGACTTCAATATTCGTCCTTAACGCAACACCAACCGCACGATTGCTGCAATATTGACCTTGTAGGGGCGTAGTCACGCATAGCTTCGCACGAAATTTGCTTCTGTCTGGAGAGGCCTTAACTGGTTAAATGTAAGATTTATTGATCTATCTTCACTCCTGGAAGGGCAACGGAGGCAAAAAACTGTGAGGGGACCGCGAGCAAGTCCCAGTGGTGGAGTCCCTGGCTAGAAACCACAAGTGAAGTGAATGCCAGTTCGAACCCCGTTTCAAAAGACATGCGGTTTGTGGCGTGTGAATTAATAGCATAAAGTTAATACGGGTTCAATATACAGGGTCATTATAGAGGGTGTCATTACACAGGATCCACTTTTCTGGATCCAAAATTTAAATCCGTAAAAGTGGATACTATTTTTTCTAATTTTTTTAGTCTTACTTACGTTCAGTGTAAACTGTATAGTGCTGTGTAGTTCAGGTGTCGGTGTGCATCGGAGCGCCCTGCCGCCCCCCCCCCGGTTTGGTGAGCCCCCCCCCCCCCCCCCCATCTACCGAATTTTCAGCCCACACCAAACTAGTGGAAATCCCGAACTACGTTCGGAGAGAAGTTTGTGTGCGAGATCACAAACAGCCACAAGACTATGAGCTCCACTAACTCGCAATATTCCAAAATGAAAGTCAAATCTCTTCCTCTCCTCCGCCTAACAAAAATAAAATTTTGCTTTTAAATACTGTTTAGGAGACATTTTTTCTGAATACATTTTTTGTGAATACTATATCTGCAGATTTTGGGCAGATTTTGTTTTTACTTCTGTGCCAATATTTTGCAGATTTTGTACAGTTTTTGTACGGGTTAATTGCAGTTAACTTCATATTTTTTTTTTGGCAGTATTTCTCCAGGTCATTTTTACCTGGGCCTGATGGGCTCACCTTCTTGTGAATCTGTACCACCTTCAAGATGTTCGGCAATTTTCGCCGAATAAATTTCCTTGTAATTTTTTTTTTCTACAGCCTGCAAAGGCATACTGAGCGCGGTACAAGCACATGCACTGTATTTGGAAGTAACTCCACCCCGTATGGGCTGTTCACTTCGACACTTTCAAAACGGGACCTTTTAAATCAGCAGAAAAATATAAGCTGGATGGCTGTATCCCCGTTTATGATGCCCGTGTGCCTTGTGGACCTATAAGGTGCTGCCTACCCACATAAGATTACTATACCAAATGAAGTACTAATGC